>PVJD01010445.1:0-53617 GCA_004026545.1 Mormoops blainvillei | reverse complement strand
TCTGTTGCAAAGGCCCCACAGTTTATTATTTTTGGCCTCTGATCTTTCCTCCATTTAAATAGTCCTCTACACTACTACCACAAAAAAACAAACTAATAAATTTGTATATAAACAAATTACAATGAAAACATGTTTTCTCTATGATCAAAAACATTAAAAGCTCCCACTTTGCACAATATCTAAACTAGTATACAAGTTCAGAGATTTATGTGGTATGTGAAAAAAGCATGGATCTTAGGATCAGGGAGCTCTCAGTTTGAATAGAGACTCTGCCATTTGCTAAGTGTGATACTAATTTGTTTCCTCCACCTCTCTGCACCTGCTTCCTCAAAATGATTGTGAGAACCAAATGAGTTAGCTTATACCTATTCAGTACTCATTACTCTAAAGAGTCTGGTATATAGTAGGTGCTCGTAAATATCCATTCTCATCCCTTTAACTACCCAGTACAGTACCAATCTATATTTTCAGACTCATGTTTTAAGAAGGCTCACAAAACTCTATGCTCTGGACACATACAATAGTTAGCCTTTCCCCCAACATGGCAAATACTTCTTTTCCCCATTTTTGCTGTTACCCTAGCCTTGAATGACTTCTATCGTCCCTTTCAGTCTGATAAAATCCAACTCAGATTTCAAAAACCCTTCATGAAGCCTTTCCAACACCCTCTATGCTTCATGCATACTTCATTTGGGGCACTTGCCGTTGCTTGCCGTGATTTATGGCTACATATCAGTTCATCTACCATATCTATTCACTTGACTGTGAATTCCTTACACACTGTTTCTTTAACACTTTTTATTCCTAGCACCTAACAATCAAAAATACTGGTTGGAACAAACTGAACAGAAATTATGCATGAAGAGCGTCAGGATTTTATAACCTAAGGAACAAATTTTAAAGAATAGTTTCAGATCTAATGACATATGTCTTTTCATATTTAATAACTAGGTAATAAAATAATAATGACCACTTCTGTAGTGCTTATTCTGTTGCAAACACTATTCTATGTACTTTATATACATTGACCATGCTAATCTTGACAACAGACCTGTAAGGTAGGTGCAATTACTATTTCAGTTCAACAAAAGAGGAAACTGGGGCTCAGAGAGATTAAGTACCTTGCCTGAGGTTACACAGCCTATAAAAGATAGAGCTGATAGTCAAATCCAGGGAGTCTGGCTCCAGAATTCATGCTCTTAACTGCCACTATACTCTAAAAGTTGTATTGTAATTAACATTGCAGGATACGTGCTAATATAGCAGGATACATGATTTTTAATCTTAGCTCTGCTAACTGTGTATTCTTGGGCAAATCATTTCTCCCCTCTAAGCTTCATTTTCTCCATATGCCAAATGAGAAGATTATATCCAATGATTTGCCTGATCCCCCTTAGCATCAACATTCTATGATGCTTTGATAGATATGCTTTATCTGCCTGATGTCTCTCAATAACTTGTGAACCCCTCAAAGGCGTGTTTTGTGTTTTGTTCAATCTGTATCCCCAAAGTGGTTGCCTATGGTTAAGGGTGCTGGAGTGATTGGAGAGTGATAGCTAAGGGATTGAAGGGTATTTTTCTGGGGTGATTAAAATCTTCTCAATCTGATTGTATAGAGGATTGCAAAATTCAGTGGATATATTTCAATACTAAAAACTATTTAATTGTACACTTTAAATAGGTTAATTGCAAGTTATTTTTATAATATTTCAATAAAGCTGGTACCAAAAAATCTTGGATTCCCAGGGTCCAGTACATAGTGTTGCTCAACAAATTTTTTCAAGTATTGAATAACTGCACTATATGGCTTCCAGTCTTCAGATTCTAAGAGTCTGTTAAAGGAATGGTTTCTACCTACTTATCAGTTTTTTCATGTGAGCTGGCACTTCTAATAAATAGTTTGTTCTACTTGGCAGTTTTAATAGCCTCCTTGCCAACTTACTTTCTTCTTGTCATAGACTTATCAAATATGTTCTTCACATGGTGTGACTTACTACCCTTTGAAATAATAGGGGCTCAACTAAAGAGGTTTAAGTATATTTCTGATCACAATGTTCACTATTATGCAGCACATGAACAGATTAAACTAGCTCCCAATACTCAAAGGTTATAAACTGCTTCAAGTTCTTCAACTGAGAAACCTAAAAGGAAAAAATGGTGTCTCTACTGTAATTGGTACATCAGGTACAAAATTAGTTATTTGAACCAAACAAGAAGGGAGTCTTCATCAGCAACTGTTTTTGAACCACAAAGGAAATAAAAGAAGCATCTTAGTTACTGAGGAAAGAGTCTGCAGTTTGTGCAATGGTCTCTACTAGAAGGCAATTTTCTTAAAATATTTTCTGCCTTATAATTAGCTCATGCATCTGATTAATTTAGCAATTTAAAAAACCTTCAACTTTGAGACCAAATGTTAAGCAACTGTACTTGAGAAAATCCAACTCCAAAACCAGTAACTTTGGACTTCCCTGCCCAAAAAAGTAATAAAACTTTTGGTCCCTAGGCAGTCCTGCTGCCAGCTGGATTCTCTGCCTCATTACAAAGAAGCCCATCAAGCCAAGAGGCAGGCAACAAAAGCACATGAACTTGGGGCTCTAATCGGCAATGATCAGAGAAGAAAATGAAAAGTAAAGTAAGACCGCAGCAGGCAAAATTAGGGGAAGAGTGGAGGCCACAGAGTTAAACCTCAGAACATCTAATCAAGGTGATTAAAAACTCAAGCTGCCTCCACTTTGTTATTCACCAGCTTACCACCTCACTGTGCACTCTCCATAATCACAGCCAATTGTTCTGATTTTTAAGAAGGCTTCATCCTAGAAACTCAACTACAGTCAAACTTATAGTGGTGTAGCTGAACAGTATTTGTGTCTCCCACCACCCTCCCTTCAATAAGGCTGATATACCATGCAGAGACCTAGGTTTAAGTCACACCAACATGTGAAGGGTTTGAGTTGCTTCTGCTTGGTCATTTGGAAATAAGAGGTAGGGTAAATTTTGCATAGTTATCAAGACACAAAACACCACAAAGACTCACAGAACCTACAATGTTATATAGTTCATACTCAGAGGTACCTTATAACCACTCTGAACATCTATCCAGCCTGTTGAGAGAAGAATGGGCTTCAAGATCCATGCAACAACCCTCCATGGAGCCTTAATTGAAAGTGCCTAAGCTTTGCCAAGTTATCAATCTTGACAACCTCTGATAAATCATCTTTTGACCATGTTGATTCTCCTCATTCAACTAGTCAAAATTTATGGAGTCCCTATTGTGGACCTCAAATCTTTGAGAATGATTCCTAAGACAAAATCTACACAGATTTGGCAGTATGCTAATCAATGCAATTCAATATCACTAAAACCCACTATGTGTCCACCACTGTGCTAGGAGATATTCAAGTGAATATAAAGGAGCATGCAGTCAAAAGTGGATAAAAGCAGATTCAGGAGCCATACTGCTTGGCTTCAAATTTCAGTGTTGTGATTTACTAGCTTTGTAACCTTGCGCGAGTTCCCTCTCTTAGTCTCAGTTTCTCCTCTGTAAAATGGGCATGTCATCATACCTACCTCCTATGGCTGTGGTGAGAATGAAATTAGCTTCTTTACATATGTAAGTTACCCATCTTTGTGTCATGAACTTCTTCAAGAAGCTGATGAAAACTTGCCCATCTTCCCAGAATATATATATTGGTATTTAATTTGAAAAACCTTATGTTTTTACCAGAGACCTAGGTGAAAAATTTCTGATTTTGTGGGAGATACCACAAAAAATTTTGTATTCCCAATACTTTTTATGGCCCCTACTCCTGATATTAATAGTTCTATTGGGATTATAAACCCTTTTGACTTTGTAGAGAGACAAAGCAGGGTAGTAGTTAAGAACATGGGCTGTATGGTAGAGAAGATGTAGGTTGCAAGACTGCCTCTATCACTGACTAGTTTTGTGACTACAAGCAGGTTACCTAAGTTTTCTGAGCTTCTATTTCTTCATCTGCAAAACAGAATATTTATAGTATCTACCCCGTATAATTGCTGGGAAGAATAATTTGATTGTTCCTGATAAACACTTCACAGTGTTCACTAATACTCATAATATCTATTAGAGATACGCAATAGCCCTACCAAAACAAAGAATGATAGTCAGGAATGGCTCTACATTAGGATTAAAAGGAGCACCTGAATGTCTTTTCTCTTAAAAAAATTACAAGCTAAAATATCCAAGCTACAATTATATTGTTCTTTGTCTGTAATGGGAATGTCTGCAAATCTCAGTTGAGGTTAGCCGTGGAAGAGCAAAGGCAAGAGGTTGGTATCCAATGACTTTCTCAATAAATAAAAGGCAGTCTATTTTCTGTATTATCAGAGCTAATGCAACATGCCAAGAGAATATGTAGGTGTGACCAATTGGAATTTCTTTCCATTCCACCAGACTGCTGAATATCTCACCACATCCTTTGTCTTCCAAATCAGCAGTGAAAAGCACTGTTGGGCAACCTCCAGTGCATTCAGCAGATAGGTTGCTTAATTAAATATGCCACTGAATGGGCTATACAATTCTATTGCTTATTATGACAGGTGAAAGACAGAGGGGCAATTTCCTGCGTTTTTATTTAAGACGTAATTTCAATATATCTTCTACAAAGAGTGTGCCAAGGCTGCATTAGTAATTTTTTTCTTTTTATTGCATTTATTTGTGGGGGGGTGGAGGAATTGAGCCAAAAAAAAGGCTGCATTAGTTTTTATAATAGTTTTTTTTCTAAGCACAGCTTTACAGAGAATAAGCTAGTCCATGAAAACAAGCCTAAAGTCAGTAATGCTACCATTGTCTCCTCGCTGAGACCCCACGCATAATGGGTGGGTTAGGCCATTTAGACTGCGCCAAAGCAGTGTTGGGAAATAACCTCTCTTTCCATCATTGTTGTTGTTAATGCCTTTGGACTAGGAGTGGAGAAGCATTTCCTAGTACCAACTGGGGATATGGCATTTGTATACAGTAACAAGTCCTAAACATGCTGAATTTAGAGGTTAACAACATATCATTAAATGAAGACTTGCTTAACCTGGAATTCACCCAGCTTTGGAAAGAAAAAGCCTGAGCCAAAAAGCAAAATATAAAACAATACAACAGTCTGGGAAGAAGTACAGAATGTCCTACTTTGTAGTCTTTCTGAAACATTGAGCTATGGGGGGAAAGTAGGAGGGTCAGGACCCCATCCATAACATCAACTGTTTGTGATGTGTGCAAAATGAACTAAGAGTATGACCCACACTTCCTTGAGAGCTGACTTTTCTGAAACAAATGTAAAAGGAAGACAAGGTCCCACCAACACTATCTTTCAAACCAGTTTGGGAACTGGGGAAAAAGCCTCCCTCCATTTTCCTACCTGGATACAGAATTGTACTTGATATGCTCCAGGTCACCTGAATTCCCAGAGCCAAGTACTTGACCTGAGAAAGGAACTTACAAAGCAGTCCTCTCCAATACCCCAGCTTTCCTCTCTTCTTTAGTTTAAGCTGCCGAATATATGGTCACACAAATCCTAGGATGGTAACAAAACACACAGACATATCCAACCCATAGCTTAGCAACTATTTTTATTTCTTTAGGCTTTTTTTTGAGAAGTAGGAAAAATAAAAAGAGCTTTGTCAAAGTGAATGTCACGCTACTGTGCTACTGCTACAGCATTTCTTTACACAGAGGTAGAAGTAAAGAGGGGGCTTGGCCAAATGGTAATCATGAGCTGTGAAGCCTTTTATTCTAAGGCCTAAGGGAGAAGGCTGCAAGGCAGCAGGGGTGGCTCTTCCCTTCTCTTAGAAGGCACTGTGCAGACTGGGTGTCCTAGAAGGCATCTTGAGCCCTGAGATCTCTTTAAGGAAAGCGAATTTTATTTCTTTAGTATTAGGCATTTAAGAAAATATTTGAGAAAGTCAAACCCTGTCAATCCAAAGTCTTCCTGCTTTCTTGCTATTGTCTTTGGACAAAACAGAGACATGAAAGACCTTAACAAACAGGGCCCAAGTGAAGATGATCATACTTACCTTATATTGCGAAAAGTTGGTCATTGCCATGGGTCTAGCCTACAGCTAGGGTAGATGATGGGGGAGGGGGCATCCAAAGGACCAGGAAAGATCCACGGATATATTTTAAACCCAGGGTAGAGAGAAAGGAAGAAAGGAAGAGTGGTCTTCCTCATAGGCATCTGAGGAAGTCCATGTAACACATGAGGAATAGGAACAGAGCAGGCTGAAGACCAAACCACAAAACTGACATGTAGAAAAACAGCAGAGCTATCCAGGGAGGGGAGGGCAAAGGGAGCTTCAGACGGCTGCTGTAATGAGCTAAATCCATGGTGCTGTACAAGCATGAATGCTTGCTCTGGTCTTCGATAGGTTTATTTGGGGTAATGGGGCATGATCACTGGCCTGTAATCAGCCACAGTTGGAGCAAAGGCCTGAGTTGCACTTCCTTTCAGTCAGAACTGAGTGGTTACTAGGCTGGTAGTAACATTTACAGTGTTAATGTGACAGTGTAGAGGATAGGATGTTTACTTTTACTCTACTTCTGTCGAGAACTAAATATTAGGAATGCCCTATATCTAAGCTCCAAGTCTGAAGACACCCAGTATCACTGTAAGTAGGAAACAATAGCATTTTTGCATTAGTTTCATGTAACAAATAAGCTTTGATTATGAAATTCAAATCTCTTTTTTAATGTCACTTGACTGATAATGCTTCCCAGCTTCCTCCCCAAAACTCTTTTTAAATAAAGGAACATTTATTACTTTTAATAACTGAAAGTCAAAAGCAGTTTTTCCTGTCTAATGAAATTATAGTGTTTGCTTCCCATTCCCATTCTTTGGGGGGGGAGTATCATTTGCATGGTCCCCACCCAAGACCCTCAAACCCACAAAGAGCTATGTTCTCATACTCCAATACGGGGGCTGGAGAAAGCCAAAATGAAGAGTCCAAAAGAGTCATGTTGTAATGACTATAACAGCTAACAGTGAAAAAGCACATGCCATGTACCAAGCAATTTTCTAGCACTTGACGATATAAACTTACTTCATCTTCATAAGAACCCAAGAACATAGACATTATTATTGTCCCTGTTTTATGGATGAAGGAACTGAGCCACAGAGTTTAAGTGACAAACTCAATAAGTGATAGAGTAAAAATAAAAATATCAAAAGTTCAGTTGCAGACTCTATGTCATGGTATCTCAGAAAAGCTGGCTCTGTCTAGTAGGTCAAAGTGACTTCTGTCTCCCTTCCCTCTAGTGGTCCACAGCTACCTCTACCTCCATCATTGTCCATGGTTTCAGAGAAGACAGAATCTCAGGTTTATATAGAGGAGCTGGGCAAATTGAGACCTTGGAGGTAAGAGAAGAGTAAGGCCCACTCCAAGCACCCTTCAGGCTCTGGCTGAAAGGAAGAGATCCCGGCAGCTCCCCAAGCTTTGCCTGAGCTCCTGATATGTGTTATATCACTTTCAAATATATCCAGATTATTACCCCAATGCTTCACCTTAACCGTCCTAATGAAATATGAGCATATATTAACTAAGCTGCAAAATCCATAAAAATGCTGCTTTACAAGAGACATTTACCTATGAATCAGCAGTTGCATTAATTCATTATTTAGTAGGCTTGTTATTTATAGGTTATTACATCTTGGTAAATTATTTACATGTGCTTGTTTCTGTGCATGATTTTCCCGTAAGAGAGGGGAAATGTTTATCAACCACATACAGGGAGGTTGTTTCAGTCAGAGGCCTGTTGTTAAAATAGCTCAGACTAGTTTACCTTTCTTATTTCCTGCCCAAGACTTCCATCTGGAAGTTTCAGCGGCTTACAGAACTGTAACCAAATCAGGCACTAAGGCATTATGGGAGAGCTGATGGTCACTGTAGGGCAGCATTTTCCAGTAGGTGTTCTGCTGAACACCACGAAGTCCACAGGATATATAGGTTATCAAATACAGGTTCTGTAGGCAGATCAATTTGGTTAATACTGGGTTAAAGTCAAAATTTCAAAGCTGCAGAACTTCTAAAATGCCTTACGAATTATTTGACTAGAGTCCTTTTTATGAACAAGACTCACAGTAGTAGAGCCTACTTTAGAAAAACTCTTCTAAGGAAAAGTATTCCTCACGTTTAAAGAGAACTTACATTTTTGGTAAGCTGGGAGCCTGAACTCTGCCATCATATCCCTCTGTGAGAAATTCAGACATAAGAAAGTTAGCATGGGACAATCTATGGATGTAACACAGGAACAGTCCAGTAAAGTTACACCTAAAATCTATACCACATTATTCAACACACTCTAGTATTATTTTTTGTTTAATTGCTTCATATGTTTAGCTCTGTTTTATAAAATGCCTATGCTTCACTATAGCAAAACCAGGTCCCAGCAGATGAAGAAAAGCAGCAAATATTAAGTAGCAATCAACTATTTCAGGCTTAGCTTTCTAGGCTGTTATTTCTTCCAAAGAAAAGTAGAAAAACAGACAGTATATCATTGTCAAAGAAGGCTAGGTAGGGTAAGGTCATAAACTTAAATGATGGCAGAGGTCAGGGGAAAAACTAAAACTGGTGGGACCTTTGATACCAGACTTAGAGGGCCTGACCACCCTGTGCTGTGAACAGTTTATTAGATAACCTGCCAGAATGTCTGGCCTTTACTTTATGGTCATCTAAGTAATTTTTTAGGCTCTAATTATTTTGATTCCATGATTTGTTCTCCTGGAACTGTATTCAGAGTAAGGTTTTAATTTTAAAAAGGCAATGCTTTACTTTTAAATGTGAATTTTAAAGATTTTCTGCATTCCTAAGCACAAATTTATTCTATTCAGCAAGGTCAACATTTTTTTCCATTTGAAGGACATCTGATGTTATCAAAATTCATAAGACTATAGAGTCCACTTACCAGAAACTCATTTTGTAGTAGTCATTGCTCAAATCTACCTCTTAATTCAAGGATACCTATTATCTATAATAAAGTTTTTCAATTGTTGAAGAAACTCAGACAGCTAAAACAATTACTTAGAATAATTGAAACACACTTCCTAATCTGAATATGTTGCTTTCTACTGAGAAAGCCTTTGGAAGAATTTGGCTTAGTTCTCTGCATGGAAATAACCCTAACATAGGTTCCAGCTCTGCCACTTCTCAAACTGGGTAACCCTAAGCAAGTACTTTTGTCTATAGGGATCACTTTACTCTTTTCTAGAATATCACTGTATTGAGCTAAATGGTCTATGATATCCCAGTATTCAAATGTGACTTTGAGGTATGGAGGAGAGAGAAAGGAGGAAACTAACTAATGGGACACTAGGTTGTAAAGACCTAGGTTTAATGACAGACGTCAGCTCCCAGAGGCATGATGTCGACTGGGTCCATTTGGATCTCTTCTGAAGAAACAAACTTCAGAGATTCCTTGGCCTACAGATTCTCTGTCATATGTTTAGGTGGTACCTTAGCACCCCTGTAGTACCTTTATTAATTAAGGTGAGGGCCTCCCATTACAAATCACTGACCACCGCGCTCTCAGAAACATAATTCCTAATGGTAAGGTGAATGCTCTAAGCACAGGTAATTTGGATTCAAAATTTTCCTCTGCCAACTCTCTAGATGTATGACCTTGGTCAAGTCATTCAATCTCTGTAGAAATACAGCTTTCTCATTTGTAAGAATTAATGTCATAATACATAATAAAGCACTTAACAGAGGGACTGGTCTCTAATCACTCAAATGCTAGCTGCTTTTATTATTTTCATCATGTCACTATTATCAACTGAAGCATCTTAGTCATCTCTCTATACATTTTTACCTCTCTATAATAACACCGCCAAAAGTAATCCCACCTGTCTTTCTACAGTTCCTTTTATGTGAACTCTCAGCTACAGCCAAGCTAATCTACTAACTTTCTTACAAGGCTTCTGATAGTTAAACTGACCTATACCTTTTCTTGGGCAGTACTGCTTACCTGAAATGTATACTCTCCCATTTCTCCATTCAGATAAAAATTATATTTGTCTAATATTCTTTATCCTCCATGAAATATCCCTGACCACTTCAACTAGCAAGGATTACTTTTCCTCTAAACTTGCAGTCCTTTACTATCTAAATCACTTGCTTGAAAATCACAATAAATGTCTCGTAGTTGGACACACTATAAATTACAATAAGAATGACTTCACTTTTCATGTGTGACTGCTTTGAGGGAAAAGCTGTACTATACACATTTGTCTTCCTCTTCAGTGCCTAGAGTAGAGCAGGGGTCCAATAAACACGCTCATTTTTTATTTGCCTATGAATAAATCGACCTCCACCTATATAGGAAAGGTTGCACTAGAAGTTTCTTCAGGCCTGTGCTGTTCAGTTTCTTCAGGTCTGTGCTGTACAGTAGTCAGTAGCTACATATGGCTATCAAATACTTGAAATGTGCCTGATGTGATTTCCAAGACTTAGTACAAAAAATAATGTACAATATCTCATATTACATGTTGAAGTGATAATATTTTGGATATATTAGGTTAAATAAAATATAACATTAAAGTTAATGTCTCATATTTCTTTTTATATTTTTAATGTGATACACATTATAGTTCTATTGTATAGCACTGCTGTGTCCTTTGAAAATATAAAGCATGTGAACACACTGATAACTGAATGCACTAATTATTTTACCACAGTTCTTTTAGGAGAACACCTATGACAACCTGCTGGTGTTGGAATTTCATGTCTGTTCTGATCTAGCACTGGAGATGTGGACTGTGCACAGGTCCTTGGAGAGAATGGGAGACCTTCTGATAGGTATGCCAGATGGGTACCTGTCTGCATAGAACTTGGTGAATTTTCACCTACAACCAATGTTGAGCCCTAAGTTCTTGCTCATGATGTAGATCTCTGTCTTGTTAGTAGAGAGGACTTCAAGTGTTTTTTAACCTATGAAGAGCCAGTCCACCTCAGTAAAGATAAAGGCAACTGAATTCATTCTCATATGTATGCCCCTAATAACAAAGTTTCAAAATGCATGAAGCATAAGCACAATGCCCTCTCTAACTAACAGAACAAATAGACAGAAAACATAGGGACATAAAGGCCTTAAACAAAAAGATTAACCAATTTGACCTAATTGACATCTATGTGACAGTGTACTAATAATGGTAGAATGCACAATTTTTTATATATGTTATTGATTATGCTATTACAGTTGCCCCATTTTTTCTCCCTTTTATTCCCCTCCATTCTGTCCCCACTCCCACCAGCATTTCCCCACACTTAGCTCATGTCCATGGGTCGTACATATAAGTTCTTTGGCTTCTCCCTTTCCTATACTATTCTTAACCTTCCCCTGTGTATTTCGTGCCTACCATTTATGCTTCTTATTCTCTGTGCCTTTTCCCCCATTCTCCACCCTCCCCCTCCCTGCTGATAACCCTCCATGTGATCTCCATTTCTGTGATTCTGTTCATGTTCTACATGTTTGCTCAGTTTCTTTTTGTTTTTATTTTTTTAGGTTAAGTTGTTGATAGTTGTGAGTTTGTTGTCATTTTACTGTTCATATTTTTGATCATCTTTTTCTTAGATAAGTCCCTTTAACATTTCATGTAATAAGGGCTTGCTGATGATGAACTCCTTTAACTTTACTTTATCTGGGAACCACTTTATCTGCTCTTCCATCTAAATGACAGCTTTGCCGAAAAGAGTATTCTTAGATGTAGGCCCTTTGCCTTTCATGAATTTGAATACTTCTTTCCAGCCCCTTCTTGCCTGTAAGGTTGCCTTTGAGAAATCAGCTTGTAGTCTTATGGGAACTCCTTTGCAGGTAACTGTCTCCTTTTCTCTTGCTGCTTTTAAGGTTCTCTCCTTATCTTTAATCTTGGGTAATGTAACAATGAGGTATCTTTGTGTGTGCTTCCTTGGGTCCAACTTCTTAGGGACTCTCTGAGCTTCCTGGAATTCCTGGAAGTCTATGTCCTTTGCCAGATTGGGGAAGTTCTCCTTCATTACTTTTTCAAATAAGGTTTCAATGTATTGCTCTTCCTCTTCTCTTTCTGGCACTCCTATGATTCGGATGTTGTAACGTTTAAAGTTGTCCCAGAGGTTCCTTAGCGTCTCCTCATTTTTTTGAATTCTTGTTTCTTCGTTCTGTTCTGGTCGAATGTTTATTTCTTTCTGCTCCAAATCATTGATTTGAGTCCTGATTTCCTTCCCTTCACTGTTAGTTCCCTGTGTATTTTTCTTTATCTCACTTTGCATAGCCTTCACTTTTTCCTCCATTTTACGACCATACTCAACCATTTCTGTAAGCATCCAGATTACCAGTGTTCTGAACTCTGCATCTGTTAGATGTGCTATCTCTTTTTTGTTTAGCTCTATTTTTGGAGCTTTGATCCATTCTTTCATTTGGGCCATATTTTTTTTATCTCCAGTGGGTCTATTACATTGTGAGGGGTCGAGCCTTAGGTGTTCACCAGGGCGGGGCAACCCACATCACTACCTTGTGGCACTGTATGTAGGGGAGGGGTCCAAGGGGGAACAATGCTGCTTGCTGGGCTCTTAGTTAGCTCTCAGCCGCTTCCTCTGCTACTCATAAGCAAATTGGGCCCTTCTAGTGCTGATTCCCAGGTGGGTGGTTTTGTGTACATTCTAGGACCCTGTGGATCTCTCAAATGAACTCTCCTGTGAAACTGGCAGCTTCTCCCACCACCACAAACCCCACAGGTTTTCCCCAGTAGAGGTTTTGAGGCTTTCCTTTCCTGCACTGGAACCCTGGGTTGCATGGTCTCTCTCACTATCCAGTTGTTCCTCCCAGTTTATCCGCACGCAAATGTGGGACCACCCAGTCCACCAGCTGCTGCCTTGCCCACCCTGGTTCTCCAGCTACTGCCTTGCCTACCACAGTCCACGAGCCGCAGCCTTGCCACGTGTCCTCTCCACCCCGACTGCCCACCTCCGCCCCTCTTACCTATCTGAATGAATGTTTCTTCTTTAACTCCTTGGTTGTCAGACTTTCAAAGAGTTCAATTTTCTGGCAGTTCTGGTTATTTTTTGTTTTTAAATTTGTTGTCCTTCTTTTGGTTGGGTTGGTTGTCAGACCTTCACAGTTCAATTGTCTGGCAGTTCTGGTTATTTTTTGTTTTTTAATTTGTTGCTGTCCTTCTTTTGGTTTTGTGAGGAGACAAAGTGTATCTACCTGTGCCCCCATCTTGCCCACAATCTTAGAATGCACATTTTTATCAAGTGTTCATGGATAAGTCACCCAAATAGACAATATCCTCAGATGTGAAATAAGTCTTGTTACATTAAAAAAATATTTAAATTATTCATAGTATATTTTCTGACTATAATTGTATTAAATTAAGATCAATTTTAAAAACCTGGGAAAAACATGAAGGTAGCTGAATAAATCTCATGAAAAATTAGGAGCCATCATTTTCATAAAAATTAACAGCAAAATAACGAGTTAGTCTCAACAAGAGTGTATTCACTCTCTGAATCCACATTTTAAAATGGACTGACCAAAACAAAAACACCATTATTCAGCCCAATATTTCTCACCCTAGGAAACGCCATTCTAAATCTACTTCCTTGGGACTTCAGTACTAAAGTCCAAATCTGCCCTGGCAAAGTATTGCAAGATCTGCAAACCAAGCATTTCACACATCCTCTGTTTTAACTCATCTATAGAAAGAAGATAGCCAGGAGCTTTTAGGAAGTTGTTTCTTTTGAAGTCAGCATCATTTCTGCTTTATTTCTGTAACACACCTTCTTAGTCACCCCTCCCTACTACCTCACATGGTTCAGAAGAGATGGCAGTCATTTTGATAATTCTTGCGGGAAAAAAAGGCAGTGGGTATGTTGTGCACAATTCCAAAGTGATACTGTAATGGGTAGCAGAGCAAAGTGTCCCCAAAGTCCCCACAGCCCATGGTTGGGAGATGGGGGAAGGGGATGATACAGCATTTAAGATACGTTGTATAACAAAAGGCAAGATAATAGCTGTGCTACTGCCCTGGGCAAAAGATGTACATGATTTTCAGAATCTATCCTGACTTGTGACACAGAGAGAGGAACTTATACCACAGAGGCAGGGAGGCGGAGGCTCTTTTGTCATGGAGTACTCTTGTCCTGAGACTAAAGATGGTAGCTGAATGAAGGTAAAGATACCAGGCAGCTAGCAAAACTAGTCCATTGTAGGAGGGGCCATCTATGGGGTTACACAGGAAGTTCCAGGTCAGCACTTAAAATAAGGGGGGTCTGAAAGAGAAGGGGATTTTGTCCACTACGAGGTCTGTAGTGAGATAGGATCCATGTGGGCTGTAGCAAGAGACTGCCATGAAGGTCCGTCACAAGGAGAGAGAAGGAGGAGGTAGCCATGAAAAAGGAGCCATGAGTCAGGAGAGATTCTGCCATGCTGCATGTGGTAAGAGAGGAACTACATCTGCTCCTCTGAGGATTCAGCCATGCAGCCTGGTGTAGTAAGGAAACAGGCATGCAGCTCATAGTGAAGTAGTAGCCATGCAGGAGGAAATGATGTAAGGAAAGAACTAACAGAGCTGTGCAGGAACCTGCCTAACCAATCACAGATTAGTGGGAGATGTCTGGAAGGCTGAACTGTGACAAGAGACTGTAGACTTCTGCTTCTCTGAGGGACATATAGGGAGGCCACTCTCTTGGGACTTGTGCCTTCTTGGACTTCACCATGATCCAGTGCAACACAGCACATGTTTCCGTGAACCATTACATGGAGGCTGAGAACAATATACCCCAGATCCTGAGGGAGAGAGCTTCTGTGAGGGGATAGTGACTCTGAAACTCACAAGTACACCTTCCAAGTGGAATGGAGACCTGTTTGCACAGCTAGCTTAGGAACAGATAAGGATATAGGAAACTATCGGGCTTCGTTTTGGCTTATAGCCTGGTGGGAAGCAAGGGAAATGCTGGATCTCACTGAAGAACAGAGCTCCAGGCAGAAGTGCTCTCAGCCCCCATGAGGTTGGAGTCCTGTAAATAAAAACCTGTCTCCCTCAACACTAACTGTTGAGTCACACATCAAAGTGCCACATGTATGAGCCCCGGTTTGCTCGGTTATAATACTAAGACAGCCCAAGCACAGAATAAGTTAAGCTCAGTAGAGACAACTGGGCAGAAATGAAATAAAAACCATGCAAATCTGCTCAGGCCTACCAATACGAGGTGACAGAGGTCTTGGTGGCACCAGGGATATAAAGATTCTCCCTCAGAGATCTCCTGTCAAATCATTTTATTTATTTTTTATTTTTTAAAAAGATTTTATTTATTTATTTTTAGAGAGAGGGGAAGAGAGGGAGAAAGGGAGAAAAACATTGATGTAAGAGAGCCTTTCACCTGCACCCCAAACAGAGACTGAACCCACAACCCAGGAATATGCCCTGAGAATTGAACTGGTAACCTTATGCTTTGTGGGACAATGCCCAACCAACTGAAGAACAGCAGCCAGGGCCTGTCAAATCATTTTATGTGAATGAAAAAACTTGCAGATATCAATCAAAATTGAGAGACTTTCAGAATAATGGTTACCTCAGAGAGGAGACAGATACTGACTGACACAGGAAGGAACCTTCTGGGGATGATGACATTATCATATATATCCAAGTTTATATTTTGATCTGGGTAGCACTTACACAAAGATACATATGTAAAAATTCACCAAGATACTAACACTAAAGATTTGTGAACTTTCCTGTAACTTATACCATATTTTAAAGTATTTTTAAATGATTAACTATACCCATGTACAAGCATAAAGGAAGACTTATGCCAGGACACTGCCAGCCATGTCAACTGGCACAGCTCTTTTGGAAAGCAATTTGCCACCATGCATCAAGAGCCTTAAAATAGATTTTGAACCTTTGACTCAGTAATCCCATTTCCGGGTGTCTCTCTTAAGGAATTAATTTGAAACATGAGAAAAGCTACATTCATGATCATGGTCAGATAACTGAATAGAAGATGTACTTGCTTGTGAGTGAGTAGGTATATTCTGTGAATGTCAGGTTAAAAAAGCAGGATATAAAACCTCGGTTGTACAATATGATTTGTCATGACTAAAGAAACATAGAGAATAAAAAAGATGGAAAATGCTACACAATTATAATAATGTTTATTTCATGATGATAGAATTTCAGGTGATTTCTTTTATGAGTCTCTGTCCTAAGGTTGTCTTAGAATCACTTTGTGTCTGTGCACAACCCGCTGCATGAGTTTTCCACGAAATGCAATTGTAGCATGTTCCCAAAAATCAAAGGATAAAGAAGCTAGGAGTCTCAGGATGGACCTCTTTTAACAACTGTTCCAGAGTCTTTGATATCAAGCCAGAAAGATGAACAGAAGCTTAACAAAACAATACTTCTCAAAGTAATACCAAAGCCTACATGGATTCTCTTACATTAGTACCATGCTTTAAATATTTTCCAGAGCACATTTACATAAGTATATCAAATTCAGAGAAATAGACAATGACATAAATTCAAATATAAGGGTGCCTCTTGATCCCTGGGGTCACATAGGCCTCAGTAGGATGGATATGAGACCAGGGACCAGGGACCAAAAAGGGGAAATGACCGCAGAGGTAAAGCTTCAGATGACCAAGTTTGTTCCTCAAATCCCTGCCATTTCCTAAGAAATTTTGATCTGCCTTTCATTTATTCTCCTAGGTGAGTAATCCAGAGACAAGCATGCTGAGACTCACATATTTTTCATTGCCTATAATAAAAGCAACCATTTTTCAGGTGTTTTTCATCATCCCCTGCTACTTCTCACATTTTGAACCAAAAGGTTTAAATTCCTGTCACGTCTCAGGACTTCTATAGATTTTCTCCTTTCTACTTGTAGAACATTTGAGGATGATTTCACTTCCCCCACCAGGTTTTTCATTAACCAAAGCCATTAGAAAGAGCCCCAACCTAGTCTTTATGAGGCCTCTCCTTCAAAGTGGGCTGTCACTGGGGTTGATGGTCTGGTTACAAGATTGAAGACTTGGGCTCTGTAAAGAACTACTCTTCGAAAGTCATTAGTGACATCCCCAGGCCCAAGTTTTTACACCCAATGCAGAAATTCCCAGGGAATTTTACCCTACCCCTACTATGAAAACATAAATTCCATTAATTTGCATTTAATTTCCTACCACCGTGCATGGAAATGGTTACATATGCAGAACATAGGAGAAGTTAGTGGGGGGCAGGATGGTGGACACTGAGGGTTACTTTGTTTTATTTTAAAGATTTCAAAAAATATCCAGTATCAAGAAACTATCTCAGGACTTTAATTTTTTTCAGATTTTTTTCTATTAGGTCTCTGAAATCTAACTGTAAACCCAGTGAGCGATCTGTAATTTCAATACACTGGATTAAGGCTCAAGTCATGAACAAGAGAAGAAAGAACTTTCCAGAAACCTGACAAAAAGGGACCAAGAAACAACTCTGAAATACTGTGATATTACTATATACACAGACAAAATGCCACTAACTGACTTTGTTAAAAGCAACTGAACTAAGCCAGACATCAGTCTCCTCATCTATAAAATGAAGGGTTCCAACCAAAGAGTTTTTTGGTTTTCAGGTTCTCAGGTGCAAAATGGGAGCCTAAGAGTAGAATCAAGTGAAAGGCTCTATTTCTGAGACGAGGAAGATTAATAATATACAGGCTTCTCCTCAGTAAGAAATAGCCACTTACAGACATTCCATAGCACACAGGCCTTATCAAGCTACATTCTGGACACTGTCCCTCAGTTCTCAGAATGGAGATGCTTCGGAAATGGTTCTTATCTACTAAAATGTACTCAACAGCTGTACTTAATGAAGACTTAGAGGAACGCACACATTCTGTTCCAGGAGCAAACAAAGGGGTTAGGCCTGTCTTAGTCAGAAGCCACCCAAAGCAACAATGCTCCTCTTCACAGTAAGCTTTCCCACCTGTCAACAGATGCTTACAGCAACAGGATGAATATGAAACAGCTGAGTTGGACACCAAAGCAGAGCAAGGCAGCTGTTCCTTGCCTTTCAGTATAAAAAGCATGACAATAATGCTGAAAAGGGTCTGTTGGTGTATAAATATGATCACTTAGCACATTCTCTTCTCTCTGTAGGTTTTAGGACTTTAAGTTATTTAACTGAACAAATTGTGGAACAACCAAAAGTTTTATGTATGGTAAGCAGAAGAAGACAAAATAATAGGAGACAAAGGATAATAAAAACTATTACTATGGGATGGGGAATCGTCAAGCTTCAGAATTAAACTTCAGTGAAAAGACTAGATTTTTTCAAATGGTTCACTTGACAAAGTTCATCTTCTCACCAGTACTTAAATCTAATCATTTGAAGATCACTTATCTGAATATTTTAATAAAGGCTAATATAATTCCTGCTTCAATTTATAAAATGGATTTAAAATCAAGACATGTAAATGGGGATGCATTATGATTATGAAGGGGATCAGAATATGCAACCCCAAAATACGCCACTTTGGCATAAGGATTATACTGAGCGGCAGAAAATTGAGAAAGAGTAGATACAGAAAGAACTCTCTGCCCTTACCCTTTCTGCTTAAAAAATCAGGGCAAAAGTTTCCTGTTGTGAAGGTATCCTCCCTCCACTCCCCCATACTAGGAAAAGAAGACAAGTATTATCACTTAAGAGACAAAACATCAGCACCAAGACTGACCTGCACAAACAGACTTTACCAATATAACATTTATCTTCCATTAGTCTCCCCCATATATTTACCTACCCACAATTTTCCACCCCTAGAAGCCCAAACCCCTTTACCTTTGTCTTGTAACTTCCTCACAAATACAAGATCTGTCTGGGAAAATTCCAGCCATGGTTGATATAATGAGAACGGTTTGCACAACCTTAAAGTAACCTGGCAGCCAAGGAGAGTGGACTGGAATGCACATGCGTATACAATGACGACTTCAATGTACTAGTCAGTAGCGGTGGTAGGCACCATTGAGTGAGCATGTGTACTGTGTGGCCGTTGCATTCAAAATGACTGAGCGAGTACAGCAACAAATCTGCATCAAATTTTGTATGAAGCTTGAACATTCCTCTACGGAAACTATTCAGATGATTCAGAAGGCTGCAGCTATGGTCAACTGGTGACTGGCAGCTTCATCACGACAACACGCCCGCTCATACATCATGTCTTGTACAGAGATTTTTGGCCAAATATCAAATCACCCAGGTGACTCAAACCCTCTAGAGCCCAGATTCTGGTTTTTCCCAAAACTAAAATCACCTTTGAAAGGGAAGAAATTTCAGACCACCAATGACACCAAGGAAAATGCAACAGGGTAACTGATGGTGACTGGGAGAACTATGTGAGGCCTCAAGGTACCCACTTTGAAGGGAACTGAGGCATCATTGTCCTATGTACAATGTTTCTTGTATCTTGTATCTCCTTCAATAAATGCCTCTATTTTTCATATTACATGGCTGGATGCCTTCTGGACAGACCTCATATACCACCCTTTGCTAAAATGGTATATAAGCTCCAGGTTTAACCAACACTTTGACTCTTTATATCTTTTCTATGAAGGCCCCCTTTACATAAAAAGTAAAATGTTAACATCAAATAAAACTTGTATGCCTTTGTTCCCATTAATCTGTCTTTTGTCATTCTAATTTTCATGTCCCAGCCGCACAGGACCTAAGTAAAGGAAAAAAAAGTTTTCTTCCCTTACGGTTACACAAATATTTTATTCTATGTTCCGAAACTTTTAAAAACTCTAAATATAAACCATGATAAACATCAATTTTGAGAAAAAATTACAATATTTATCACTTTCTGACATTCATGTCTTATATTTACTATGTTTGACAATTTTATTAAAAGCTAAAATATTAATGAAAAGTTTGAGCATTGATATTTAACCCAGAGTATACAAGACCATCCGCTTTATGCTAAATTTCTGTTTAGTGCAAAGTAATTTTTATCCCATATACTTTATTATTTACATTTTAAATTATGTGGGTTGAAAATTGATATTAATTCACTTTTACTAATTTTTCTTTTAAATACCATTTCATTATAAAATATTAAGTACATATGTGATCACTGTGGAAAACAAAGAAAATACAGAAAAAATAGACAGAAAAGAAAACAGTCAAATTGACCACGAAATTATATCCACTGCCAGATTTCTGGCAAATTTGTTTGCATTCTCCATTTTTATGTATAAAGTTTTTGCTGTGTAAATTAACAGCTTTATTGAGATATAATTCATATACATCCAACTTACCCATTTAAATGGACCATTCGATATTCTTTAGCATATTCACAAATATGTGCAACTTTTACCACAATCAGTTTTAGAACATTTTCATCACTCTCAAAAGAAATCCCACAGCCAGTAGCCATCACCTCTCAATGGTGACGGCAACCACCAATCTACTTTCTCTTTCTATAGACTTTCTACTTATGGCTGTTGTTTTAAGTTTCTAATTATACTATGTATTTTTGTTAATTTTCACCATAAAATATAACATAAGCATTGTCTAATGTTGATGATCAATTTTGCATTAAAAGTAATAACTACATAACAGTCCTTCAAGTAGATTAATGGTAACATATTTAAGTAGTTGTTATTGGAAATTTAGATACTTTCCAACTCCATTTTATTCTGATTGGTTTAAGTTGCATTGTTCCCAATACAAAAATAATTGATGAGAAATTTGTTTATATGAATGGGAAGTCCAAGCTTGTGACCTTAGGGCAGCACTAGTCTTCCTGCCAGCCTATATTTATCCCTCTCTGTCAGGATTTAGTGCTCAGCTAGAATTCTGTCCATGGAACCTTTGGCATGAGTGGCTAACCTTGTAAAGAGGAAACTTGGGCTCAAAAGTGACCCATGTGACAAACTGTCAGATGCCGGATGCCTGGTGTTCTGTTATCTTCTTGATCTGATCACTATCACACAGAGAAAACCTTCCTCCATTCCCAACTGCAATCTGATGCCCTGAGGTTTCAACCAGAAGGACACAGCAATCAGGAAACCTGAAAGAATCTAGTCCTCACTCAGGAAGTCTCCAGAGTCTTCCAGGGGCATTTACAGGAAGAGAAGTTTTACATTCCCTCCTCCCTGATTGAATATCAAAAATGATGGGCAAAACGTAGCAAATCTGGAAGGACTATGAGTTTTGAGATCACTATTTTCAGTAACCCAAAACTAATAGTGACTGCTGTTAAGGACATAATACTGACTATAGGAAACATTCATTGAGCATTTGTATGCTTTTATATGCACTATCTCATTTAATCCTCACAACACGAGCTTGGAGGCAGTTTTTCTATAGTATCTATCTTATCTATTTATCTATCTATCTATCCTCATTCGACAGATAAAAAACTAAGGTTGCCATGCTAAGTAACCTGTCCAAGATCACACAGACTTCTTCATCCTTCCCAAGTGCTCCACCCAAAAATGGTGGCAGAGACAGAATTCAATCCAGATCTTTCCCATGTCAAGGTCCAAGTCCTCTGATTCATTTAAATTCCACCTAACTGCTACAAGGGAGAAGTAAAAAAGGCAGTATCGCATCTGTATTAGAACATCTATCATGTAGCAAGACCTGGGTAACATACTTCCTTATATAGGAGCACCCCAAACCACTGTGAGTTAAAGATATCCCCATTGTACAGTTCAACAAACTGAGACTTTAACCTCAAAAGAGGTTAAAGGATTTGTCTGAGACCTCATGGTTAACACACGGCCCAGTTGTGATGAAATTCCTGATTTCATCTAAAAAAAACCTTATTGTTAAATGAAAGTTTAAAGAAAAATGTCTGTTTCAGCTAATAAAGTCAGGGCCCATGAAAACAATATTTCAAGGCCCAAAAGTTAGGAAATTACTCTTTGGCCTGTTAAAGGAAAGCAGGTTAAACCCAGCTCAGGGGACAGTAAGTTTTGAATACTTGGTATCCAAATGTAAGATAAACTCAATGGAAATATCATTTCCTCGTGATTTCAGAACTGCACATTACAAATCAATGTACATTTTGTCAAAGCTTTGTAGTTCACCTTTACACTTAACAGACCTCTTGGGAAGCAGAAAAATATGACAATTATGCAAATAGCAGTGTTGAGCCAATTACAAGGATAAGTGGGTGTACTTAATGGGGAAAAAAGGCTTTGCTAAACTTAAGCTTCCATCCTTAACAATGAAGAGTTTAAATTCAAAAGACATTTTTGGAAAACATGAGGGCATACAAAGGTGGTTCCTGTTTCCTCTCTAGGTGTTATTAGTGCCAGAGGGCTCCTTGTCCTTTGTTTTCAGCTTTTAATAACCCAAGTGCTTTCTAATAGTATTTTAAATGAGTCACTAAAGTGTTCAGGATTCATTTGCCTGTGTTGAACTGCATAGAGATAATTTTCAGTGAGCAAATAAAAATAAGTATTTAAAAGATTTTTTATTTCATCAAATAGTGAGGAAATCCATTGCTTTTAGCTTGTTCCATGCTTGAAAAGGTTAGTGTGGCCTTTGGAAAATACCAGACTGTGCATTCCATACACTGTTAATGATACCCAGGATGCGCTGACACTTTCAAGTACGTCTTAACCTTTTTAAAATGGGGCCTCCATTGTCTTACCTTAATAAGCAGTTTGTTCACCTTATGTCTTACAAAGGCCACCAGAGTGGAAAATACATATGAGATGTAAAGCTGCATGGATAAGCAGTGTAACAGAAGGAGGATAACGAGAGCACTGATTCCATCAAACACAACCGGCAGAGCCCTCAACCCCCAACTTTGAGGGCAACCCAATAATGACAGCTGCTAGCTTAAACAATACCCAATGATTACTTCTATCTCTGGATCTTCCTGGAAGTTCTTATATAATTGTTGCTGTATAAATTTAATTCTCATACATTTATGTGTCTCCTGGTAGCCACCAAACTCCAGGCTCACAAGTGGCCCCAGTGGTTTAGAGAACCAAACTGATAAGAAATCTGTCATATTCATTTCACTCTCCTGTTTCAGTGCCTTGCATATTCTGGTAGCAAAGGCCATGTTTGACCTGTCCCAAGCACTCTTTAAAATTTAGATCTTATTAATCCTAACACATTCTTCAGCACAGCTCCAGAGTCTCCTATGTCGGGTGGGCTGTTCTCTCCTCAGGCTCCCATGACACTTTTTTCCTTTTTTTTTTTTTTTTGTAGCTGGAAACTTATTGAGCACCAGCCATCTGCAACACTTAGTGCTGGGCTCTGAGGTTGTCATACCATCCAGTTCCTGTCCTCAATGTGCCCAAGGCCAAGTTGGTCACACTTCTGTGGAGTGTCTGTGATGTTAAAACAGTTAACGCAGAGAACTTTTTATGTGTAACTTGCAATTTGTCCCTAACCATAACTGGCTCTCAAGGGTCCAGGCAAAACAGTACTCTGAGGTTGCTGGGTTAGTGGGTGTGAGTCTACAAGGAGAAGGATGAAAAGACAATTTATGAAGACAGAAAAGGCCATGTTGAAGCCTCTCAGGTCTCTCCGCCACTCAAGCCAATACATTCTCCCTTCCAGCCTCCATCAAGGTCCCATTTGCTATGAGAGACAAGACCCAGTCCCTCATGCACACACAAAAAGCAGTCTGCACACACTTCAAAACAGGTTCGACATACTTTATGTGCCCATTTGCATCCCTGTCCTGCCCAGTTGCCAGTGAGTTGCTTGAAGGAAGCAGCTGAGCTTACTCTTTTTTTCTATCTCCTCCAGCAACTAACACATTACATGGCACATCCTACATTCTCCCAAATGCTCTTCAGATGAACAAATCAGTAAAGGCAAGTGAGTATTTGATTGGTTAACGGCAAGTCTCAATTATAAGACTAAGGAATTTCAACTTGATTGTATATCGCTTTATTTATGAGGTAAGGCAGAAGAAATAAAACCTCTAAAAGGAACTGTATATTCATTTCTGTTTCCTATAGAATTAAAAATTCTAGCTCCTACAGTCTAAAACAAGATATTAAAACTCTCTTGGACAATCTGTTTGTACGAAATGAGGAGCCATTTAGGATTCATCAGAGCAAAGAGGTTTACTTGAGCCTTGAGGTAGAGAGAAATGGTATTATAAATCCATTTTAAAAAGAATAGCCAAAACCGCCTAGAAAGCATTTTGCAGTACAAGAGAAAAGCAATTTACTTGTTACTGCTTCAGTTTCTTAAATCATCTGGCTTCATAGAGCAACACTAACTCTCTTTAAATCTACCAAATGAAATTCCATCCAATGACTCATTACCCAGGGCAAGGCACAAATTGTGATTTGTGATCCCAATAGTTCCTGCAGGAAATGAGGAAAAAATGATTGTCTAGGACAAGAGCAAAGCTCTGCATGTGTGTAAATAGATGCCATTCATATGCCCACCTAATTCTATTCCATTATGTCCGGAACTGGGAAGACTAATCAAAAATAGCCCCATGACTTCTTGGACAGATTTTTGTAACTGAGTATTGACTCCTCACCACTGTGGGCTGATCAGCTGCCCCACTGGTCATAGACTGGAGTAAAGCTAAAAAAATGTAGAAAGCTTGGTTTCACTGTAATTGAGTTCCAGTCAGTACCACTAAATTCCTAACTCAAAGGAGGACCCTTTATAGCAGGCTCACCTAGAACATTCCTTGTCGTTTCTATTCATTAGTACTTCAGTCATACATCCAGGAAAACTGTCCTGTACAGAGTAACATTTGGGAAAAGAAAACCCATAAACCCAGATATAATCTCTCTTTTAATCAGGTCTGTAGTCTTCTAGAACTGTGACTGCAGGTGCCAAATGGAGAGTTCAGAGAGTTGTTGGCTTGACTCTCTTTCCCAGAATCATACTCTTATCTCGAAAACTGTTTGCCATACTCTGCATTATTTGATCTACCCCTATCTTGTAAGCATTCATTTTTTACTTAATGGTTTTCTGTAAATAATTAACATAAGTATGCAAACAGACATAATACCCACATTTTCCTCCTCAGAAAAGAACTGGTTTGTTTATGGCACGGGCAGAGTTATAGTCATCAAGTGGTTATCTGTTTTATGCATCATATTTTACAGTAATTATGTTTTTATGGCTATATACTATATTTACACAAAAACACAATTATAATAATTTTAAATTCTTTAACCATCTTACTTTTCTGTAAACACTACCTTCCTCCTACTTCCACTCCCTGCACTTCACTAGATTCTGGCAATCCTGCAGCAAAGCTTCACAACACACTCTTTCCCTCTCTCCCTCCATACATATCTCCCCTGCCAAACCCACCCATTTCCTGCCAGGAAGAGTTATCAGTTCTGTTCTCTAAGATGTCACTCATCCAAGTGAGATCCTAAGAACTACTCCTGGTTCCTGTGTATCCGAAGGTATGTGTGTCATTAGCAATGTATCAGTTTCACTATCTAGCACCAGATGGTGTTTATGGACAAGGGAGCTAAGAGAAATCTACATGATAGTCTTGGATTTAAGGGGTTGTCTAAAGGGGTTTTGGCTCCTAGGACCATGAATTATAAATTGTTGTATAATATGTGAATTAAAATTAGACTCTACTCAGCAACACTGAATTTAATATTATCATTTCAACTTGGATTTTATATTTTCCCACTACAAAAGGACTTAAACAGAAATTCCGAATTCACATGTATTACTACCAAAGGCATATAAGAAAATTTTCTTTTTTCTGAATCACACTTGAATGTGGACAAAGTGATTCTGCATTTCTACAATATTACACTGAAAAATGCAGTTATGGATGACAAGAGTAAAGAACATCCTTCCTCCCACCACCATTAAATTCCTTGCCTGTACCCAGCAAGAATTGTTCAAAATAATAATGTTCTGGAACCAGAATGGGAGGGCAAAAAGTAGATCAACATGGAAGTGGGGTATCCTCTTTAGAAGAGAGCCTCTGCAGGACTAAAAAGAGCAGCTAAAGACCTGTGAAGTGGAACTAATGCTTTTTCTCCTGATGGTGAAACAAGTCTCTTTTTGTTCTCATCTATATTATACCCACCAAAATCCAATTACTTTAACAACTAGGTTTAGTTGGGTGGAGCAGGGGAGCCTCAGAATAATGAGATAAATAATGCAGGCTCTCAAAATTTCAAACATTTTGAAATGAGGCAGGCTTTGTGTCTCTTTCTCCCCCATCTTCCTCCACTCCCTCTTTCTTTTCCCCTTACTCTCTCCCTTCCTCCAACTCCTCTTTTTTCTCTCCCTCTATTTTTCTCTCTTAAAAAAGCACCTGACACATTTTAAAATTGATATGATTGAAATTTTTAAAGTGTATACATTGCAAGGATACTGTGAGAATTAAGTGAAATTGTGCACATTTGAAAACACCTAGCACAATGCTTGACACACTGGGTATGCTTATAAAATATTAATACTCTCTTTTTGTCCTTCCTTTCCCTTCCCTCCTCCCTTCCTCCTACTTCACTTTTTCTATAACTATTGTGTCCTTATCTAGCCAAGACTGAGAACTGAACCCAATTCTAATATATACATGCAGGTTAAAAATGCATAAATATAAGGACTTATTCTTAAATAAAGCTTTATGCTCCCTGTTCTTAATAATAAAAATGGTTATACTGAACATTTTATATTTCTCTGTCATATATAATATGAATAATGTTTGTTTTTTTATTAACTTCACAATGATAGTTCATAAAAATCTCAAAGCAATTTTAAAACTGCAGCAGGTCAGTAGAAAACATTTTTATGGAGCGTCATTTTTTTTAAGTGCAAAAAAGTTGTTCCTAGGTTCTAGTTATAAATGGGGAGAAAGGCGTATTGGGGGAAATAAAATCATATGATCTCACAAACTCACCGAATTCCATACTTGAAAGTAATTCAACCTCTAAGTTATTTTTATGAGAAATAATGAACTGGTGCTCTTATGTAGAGGGATGGTAGAAACCCGTGACTCACTAGCTTTTGGAGAGTTCCAAAGAAGACTGTTAGATTTCTTGCTCATTTCTCCAAAGATCTCCAGTGACACTTCTCCTCTTATATGAAGTTTATCTTTTCCCCAAATCAAGAAAGTATCTTATAATCAGCATAAGTATATTGCTTAGTTGTTCTGTCTTTAGGCCTTCAGACTGTTTGCATCTTGTAAATACGCTTAATGAAAATCAAACTGGGCAGCAGAGGGACCACTAATAGTTCTGTAGGGAGCAACCACAGGCATAATACTGATTATGGAGTTCAAGGGCATGGGGGCATTGCTGGCAATGAAGCTCATGATCAGACTTTCACAAGAAGCTTTTTTGCTAACAATGAGGCTCTCAATAAAATTAACAGCAACCTGAAGGCTCACTGGCTGTAACAATTTGGTGATCAAAAAAAGAGAAGCCCCTATAGTGATGATTCTCAGAAGTGGACTTAAGTATGTTTAACTTGATGTTCACATGGCCAATTGAAAAGTTAAAACGGCAAGTAACCATGTGTTATGTTTTATTAAGACAAAAAAACATCTTTACTGATTAATTTTTACAAATTTTTTCAAGCTAAATCAGTCTATTATTTTTATAATCTATAAGCCTACCATAATAGGTTAAGCATATTATGTAGTGTTTCCAGCTCTGACTGACAGAGATAACATGCTCATCAGGTGAAGATCAAATGAAAGATAAAGCAAGTATATTTTTAAAAATCTAAGAAGATAGCTCTGGTTGGGTAGCTCTGTTAGTTAGAGCATTCATTGTCCTGATACACCGAGGTTGCAAGTTTGGCTCCTTGTCAGAGCATATACAAGAAGCAACAAATGACTGCATAAATAAGTGTAACAACAAATCAATGTTTCTTTCTACACTGTTCCCTGTCTCTGTACCTCAGTGCTTCTCAACACTACTACACATCTCTGCACATCTCCACCTATATCTGCCCCTCTTATCTGTCTGGATGAATATGGCTTCTTTAAATCCTTGGCTGTCAGACTTTCATATAGCTCGATTTTCTGTCAGTTCTGGGTGATATTTGTTTTGTAATCTAGTTGTAATTTTGCTGTAGTTGTACAAGGAGGCAAGGCTTGTTTACCTACACCTCCATCTTGACCAGAAGTCAGCCTCCCTGTTCTTAACAGGCATAATAGAATATCCTCATTGGTCACTGGTGTATGTACTGGAAGCAGCCTCTGCAGGATTCAGATCCTGGTGACTCTGTTCTCGTGTGAGGGTCCTGTCACACCTGTGATGATCAAACCTGCTGGTCCTTACATGAAATTTATTATATATCTGTGACCAGAGAGAGATCTCTGGCTCTCTTTCAAGTATCTAGATCTACAGCTAGTGATTTAACAGCAGCGCACCTATGAGAAAATGACATTAGGAAACCATTCTATTTCTCTAAGGAGCAGAGCTACCTTAGAGTTAGAAACACTGACACAAGGATACCCTTGCTTTGTACTTACACCTATTTGTGCACACATGCCACATATTGGGCTTCTTGGCTCAGTTCCATTCCAGGCAGTCCCTAATGGGAGTCACTTTTTCTTGCACCTGTACACAGGAGGTATCTCCACTTCCTGCTTGGCTCAACTATCTTCCTCATCTTATAAATGACAAGTGACCATTTTCTCCTGCAAGTATAGTTTTTATAATTCTTATATTCACTAAAATTCCTAAATGATAAAAAAGCTATAAGGAAAATTCAGGGAACAATGTAATCAAACATATTTTTAAAAAGTCCTGAATGCTACCTAAACTGATGTTTAGCACCGTATTCCATGGCCTTTCAAATAAAAATGTTTAAAATTCCTTCAAAAATAAGTAATTTATCTTAAAGTAAAAAATCACATACTTTCATTTCTGACATTTTTACTAAATATTGTACCACACACATGGTCTTTGGCATTTGCTCTGAAAATGTCAGGAATTCTTTAGCATTTTGTGAAGAAACAAGAATAATAATGATAAAGTGAGGGGTTTTTTTATTCTTGAAGGTAAACTTACTCATTTACATATACATGTGTACAATTGCCAATTTGTGCATCAATGTAATGTCTTTTTTAAAGACAGTGGGTATCAATAAATCCATAAGCAAAACCTATAAACTGGCCGAAGGACATGCAGACAAATCTACAATCAGCTCATCGTGAATCAGCCCTATGAAGAGGCTATCACAAAAACTAATTAATTAGGCATTAATAGAAATATAATACCTGGAACAGTGGAGTGATGATAGTGTTCTAATTTGTGCTGGTCTGGACATTCCTGGAATGCTGTCTTTAGTTATATCTATCATGACCTTACAAGGGACAATGACAAACTAGACAAAAAGAACCAACATGGGGAAGACTCTAGAAGCCGCAGATAGATTAGCAAAGTTTGGAAGGGTCTTTTGCTTGGAAAAGTCACCTTGAGGAAGGCATGCAAACTATTCTTATATTCAAGGGACTATATCATGAAAGGACTATATTATTCTCAGTTATTTTAAAGGGCAGAAACAAAACTTAATAAAATGAATTTGGGTGAAGTTGCATACATTGTTATTTGAGGTGAGAAAAAACTTTCTAACAATTCCAACTGTGCAGGCATATTAAGCCATACATTCATCATTACCGAAATGTTTAAATAAGATAGCTTAACCACTCTTTATCAGTCCTTGTGGAAAGTTCACACACATTCTAGATCTTAACCATTTATTGTGGCGGGGGAGGGGCTTGCCCTGGAATCCTCTCTTCAGAAAAAATGTAGCACTGATAGCTTTTTCAGGGAGCCCATGGATTAACCCAGACTAAGGATGCTTTCTCTACAGGGTTGGAAAATAGGTTTTCTAAGCTTTCTCCCATCCTGGACATTCCATGATCTTCCTATAGTCTGGATCTTGATCTGCAAGTATAAGTAATGACATTTTTCACCTGATTCAGTATGTAAGTTTTAAACCCAAGCTCCAGATCTAAATTTTATAGCCTGCCCTCTTTAACTAATTATTTCATTTCTCTCCCTCCTCTCTCTTTTCTCTTAGCACCTCTACTGTCTCCATCCCCCACTCCATTTCCAAATAAGGTGCTCAGCCCGGGTAGCTGTCAGCAAGATGAGCACTGACTCCTAGCCAACCACTTTTCACTTCGTTGTTCTCCTTCCAACACCACAGGGACTCCAAAATTGAATCAACACCCACTTACCTAATACTGATCTAGCATAAACATGCCCTTGACAATATTGGTGAAATTACAGAGAGATATTTGTAAGATGTCTCAATCACTGTTTAATTCTAAGTATAAAAATTATATAGATGAAGAAATCTCAGTGATATTCTCTCAATTAAAGTCAATTTACTTCAATAAGCATTTAACAGACATCTACTGTGTGCTGAGCTCTACACCTGAATGTTTGGCATACAAAGGAAGATAAACTATGGTTTTGGCATCCTAAATGAACTGCTAAAATATAATGTTCTGGGTGCTATAATATTCTCTATAAGATATAAATTCTAGGCTCTGTAGAAAAATAAGCATATATTGTATAGGAATATATACTTAGTTATAATATATGCAATTTTATATATACTATATAATTGTGTTAGAGGGATTTGTAGGATGAGCCACAATCACTGATTATTCTTATTCTAAGGATAAAAATGATATAGATAAAGAAATCTCAAGGATATTTTCCTAATTAAAAGTCAACTTTGTTCAATTCAAACATATATATTATAACAAGTGGATGAAATTTTAAAGTTAGCTTTCTAACATCTCTATGTATATGAGGGAAACATGTGGCCATATGCCTGAAAAAAAAAAGACATAACATCAGGCTTATTGCAAAGAAAGTGAAGTACAAACTCCCTAAAATTCCACATGTTAAAATAAATCTGGAAAAGGTCTCCTCACTTACTGACTGGCATATAGGAAGTGTTCAAGAATTCTGTTGCATGATTGTGACTAATTAAACAACCCTCAGATCTATGCAGAAGGGGGAAGAAATCCTCTAAAATGCCCATAGGTATTAGAAGTTCCTATACAACACTAGACTGAGAGGCTATTTAGTCTGCATGTAAAGAAACACCAAGCCAGGCCAACTTTAGTGAGCTTCTTGAAATATTCCTTCTCCCTCCAAGACTGTGTTTTATATATAGAAATAGATGTCTTATTTAGTAGTACCAAAACTCTCTACAGTTCCTTCCTTGAGTCCATATTCAGTTACCAAAAGACTCCTATTAAACATATTATTCATAAAAAGTTTACTTTCTCATCACCAAACAAATAAAAAGTCCCAAAATGAAGAGTCCTTTACAAAAAATATGCTGTAGACCAGGGGTTTGAAAGCTTTACTTGTAAAGGGCCAGATAGTAAATATTTTAGGGTTTGTGGGCAAGTCCTGATTTGAACTACTCAACTCTGCTTTTATTTCAAGGAAACAAGATAGGCAACATGTAAACAAATAAGTATAAACAAATAGCTGTTCTAATAATCCTTTATTTATGGACACTTAAATTTAACTTTCATTTAGTTTTTACCTGGCACAAAATATTCTTCTTTTGAATTTTTCAATCATATAAAAATGTAGAGCCCATTCTTATTTTGTGTGTCACAGAAAGATTGGAAACAGAACGGCTATGACTTGCCAGCTGTAGTTTGATGATCTCTGCTCTTTAACTTACTATGAAAAATTGCACATTTGGCCCTTGGAAGAAAAATATTTCCGTTATCTATTAATTTCACTCAAGTGGAAGATCTTGTTTTCTAACAATGCCCAATAAATAAGACATCAGAACTGCCTTAGTAGGGTTCTTATGCTAAGTTCATCTCATGAGCTTTGTTTGTGGGATATAATATAACTGAAAGCTGAAATGAGAGTCTGGCGATCTTGATCAACAGTGAAGACAATTTTGTTATTAATCTAGCAACTGGAGCATTGTTCAGCTTGATGCAGAAATTAAGATAGAGACAACAGTTTTCCTTAAAACAGTTCAAAATAGAGACAGCAGGGTCTGCTCATGGTTAGCAGTGAGTCTCCATCCCTGTCTAGGGATCTGGAACTGAAAGAACTGGAATAGTACTTGGAGTGAACGAATTTTGTCAAGTAACAATCTGGTCATCCATGCCGCTGCAAACCACTCCCCGCCCAGACTCTATGGGGGGTCAATACTTTTTCTTCTGCTGATGTGTCATTTAGAGATTCCATTTGCAGAGCAGTCATGCTTAGCTAAACTCTCTCTCTTGCTAATCTGATTGGAGAGAGATAGACAAGAATACAAATGCTATCCTAGATTAAACCAGTTCTCTATTAGAAAAGTCTGAAGTACCAGAAAAGCAAAATAAGAAAAATAGACTAAGCACAGCACTTCCTAGTAATGTCACCAGCCCACCTAACACCTAGTAATGTCACCAGCCCACCTAACACATAAGCCATGTCAGTTCAGGAAAACAATTTGCCTTTTATAACAGGAAATGTCCCTGCATTTGGTAATAACTATCAACCAGAAGCAACAGAGGCTCATGCCTGAAGATGGAAGTATTAAAGTTTTGCTGGCTATGGTGTGTGTCAGTGTAGCCAGTACAAAAAGATCTCAACATGCTATAGTGATGTGATTTCTAACCAGATGAAACTAAATAAGAATAAATGTAAGATCGAGGCTCAGGTCAACAAACTTACCTTCACAATTACAATAAAGGAAATCGGAAGGAATATGGATACATATGGCTTAGAGGAATGTGGAGCATGAAGAGACCATCAATAGAATGAATAGGATCTTGGGTTCAATTGATGAATCAAAGTAGAGTATAAAGAGAAAGGAGATCATCAGCACAAATGAGACCATATCCAAATCTTGTTAAAAAGAATATGGAAGAATTGGAGCCTATTTATATCTGAGGGATAAAAATGGACTGGAAAAAATCAAAATCACAGTATCAGAGGAATGGTTGTGCAATTCCTCATCCTACGTCCCCTTCTCTTATTCAGGTGAACCAACAACACCATGATTGGGAGGGAAAGGAACATCCTTCTGTTTTCTCAGAGACTCCCTTTCATTCTTCTTTACTTCATCTCTACTGCATTAGAGGACAATCGAAAGAACCCAAACCAGACCAGGAGGAGTGGTAGTGGGATGTCACACAAAGCTCTGAAAGGCTGGCATACTGAAAAACAATTAGAAATCTTCTATGGCATTCCAAGAAGACCAGCTAGCACAGATGAATGGAAGCAATTGGGAAGAAAAATTTAACTCAATGCATGGAATGAGTTCAAAGGCTCCTGTCTCTGAAAGTATCATGTATAGGCAAGGATGACAACTTGGTTGTAGAAGCAGTTGGCTCATCAGATGTGGGTGGGCGGCTGGAGTAGATGACTTTTAAGGGTTCTTCTAGCCCTGAGATTCTAACAAGTATGCGGACAGAATGCTGCCAACACCCTGCTCTTTTCAGAGCAGGCAAAGAAGGCGCTATAGCACAGCATATATACTGAAGATGCCTACCTTACACAGTACCGTGTTTAACATGGAATCAAAAGATCACCTGTTTTCACTGTACCTTTGGAAAGAATATAGTTTGCCTGATAATCAAAATAATAAAGCACATATGAGCAGGGTCTCCAATCTGCCTCCCTCAGCACTACCTCTATGCCTGGAGATGTGCCCCTCCAGGGCAGCTGGAATGGTGGTGAGCCAGTTTGGCATCAGCACATGCCCAACACATACTCATATGGAAACACAAAGAAAACCTTTTCCCAGATACTGTTGTTCAAAGGAATAGTGTCATTTAGCTTTCCTGGCCCTCTTTCACAGAGTAGTACCTTCTACTTTCTTGGCACACAGTCTCAGAGGTACTCAGTGTATCTTCATGTGGCTGTCACTGGGCTATTTTCATAGATGTGTGCTATGGACTCTTGGGGACTATAAACAGGAGGTCTCTTTACTTCCAAAACATGGGTAAGAGGTCCGGGATATACAGCTTGCAATTACACAACAAGGATTGTCAAGAAAATTCTATGTAGACATCACAAGCATCCTTACTGATACCTATAGCTAAAATCCAAGAGTATTCTGGCAGAAAATCCTAAAGTATTTGGAGCATAGAGGTTTTCTAACTCTGGAAACAGTACCCTCATAAAATACCAACATTCCAGCAACAGCAAAAGTCAGTCACAAGCAAATTGATAGAAGGGCCAACTGTGATTAAAAAGGTACGTTTATAGAGTCCTCTTTTCTTTCTAAATAATACAGATAAATGTAGCTGCATTTCACACGCTCAAATGTGCCCACGTTCCTTACAGCATATCTTAAAAGGGGAAAAAGAGAAATCTTGTTCTTGAGTTAGAAAAAAAGTGGGAGAATTTTGGTAACTAGATAAAATTTAAACACATTGATTTGGAGGTCTTCTTTTTTCCTTCTTTAACAAATAGTGATAACACACAGTAAGCCATTGAAACTAAAAACAAACAAAGATTAAAAAACCTCCTTTTAATGTCTGCTTTTCTCTTTGTTATAATTTATAACAGGTTCCTTCTGGTGATTTTTGATTACAGAAATAATATGTGCTTTTCTTTCTTTAGATAACACAGCATATTAACTCTCTAGTCCTCCTCTCACTGACAATTCAAAGGTGCAATCAAAAACCTGGATGCAAGGAGTAGAAGGTATTCTAGCTACACATACTGCATTTACTTCAGGGCTTCCAAGGAGACAAAGAACTGTATATGAAAAAAATGAAGTGGGAAGGTTGTTACCAAAACACAACTGTCTTTTCAAAACAAAGTCATTATAATCACTAAAGCCTATATTAGGTTACAAGGGATATTCTAACAATATCAGACAATCATTCCTACCTATGGGAACCTCATTGTAATGCAAATATTAGCACTGAAGAAACAATAGTTTTCAGCATTTACCCTCAGCAGAACCCAAATATTCAATAAAGTAAAATATCTGGAAAAGGTAGAAATGTTTAAATGGGGTAGGCTGACTTTATAAATTATTCACTTGGTGACATTACAAATGTCAGACCTGCTTCATCTAGTACATAAATAATGTTTGATAAATATTTAGTATATCTACCTTTGCCCAACTAGGGATATTTTAGTATCTACCAAATGCACTTTGTAAACAAACTATCTATCACAAATCAGAAAACTTAAGCGGTACACAGGAGGTAGAAAACAGCAGTGTTAAACATCTAAACATTCTAAGACTACAAACTATTCGTCTTCCCAGTTGCTGAGATTTATAGAACTGGGGCATGCTTTAGAAATCATTTTACAGAAAAAGACATCAAAATCCAGAGAGGTTATCTGACTTGACTGAGGTCACCCAGTATGTCCATGAAAAAACAAGTCAAAACCCAGTTCAACCACCTTCTGGCAAAAGGTTTTCTCCACACTCTAACAATGACTCCTCATTCTCTATGTGGATGAGTAGACTTCTGTCATCGCAGAAACCAAATGTCTTATTTCCATGGGATTTTGTGGTTGCAGAAAGGTGTGGCATATGATTTTATAATATTCTCTAAAGATTTTATTTTAAAAATATTTTACAAGAAAGATCTTCCTTTTCTTTAAGTCTATATCCCAACTAATATATTATTGTGTAAAAATAATGACATGCTGGTAAGCCAACTTCCCCCACTTTTTATTCTCTTTAAAGTTTACCTTTGACCCAGTATTGTTCTTTGGCCACCAGATGAAGCTGACAATATATTTTTGCATTCTCCATTTTTGTAAGAAGCAAAGAGTCAGTAAAGATGGCAGACAGACAATGCAATATGTCAGGCAGTCTGAGTTCCAGTTTGTGTGGCTTCTGAGGACCTCAATTTCTTCATCCCTAAAATGAAGGGAACACCTATAAATCAGTTACTAACTATTCTGGGACGTAGTATTCCTAATTTTGTGTACTTGTACGACTGCCAAGTGGAGAGAAAGACAGGGATGGGGTGGGCAGGTTTGGTAAGAGAAAATGTCTGTGAGAGCACAGGTGTAAAATCTACACATACATATGTATGGACATAATTTATGTTCAGTGTAAAGGCTAAAGTCCACATTAAGAAATAGCTATGTTTCTACATTTACACACACACACAGACACTTCCATATCATAAATATCAGCATGGAATACAACTGGGCATACAGCGGGTCCTTCAATAACTTCATTTCGCTCAATGCTCTTTCATTATAACCTTGAAAGGGATGTGGTAAGAACTTAGCTCTTGTTTAAATTAATTAGTGTATGGTAAAAATGGTAAAATATGTACTTTGGCTTAAAGTCGCAGAAAGTATAAACAAAGTTAAGTGAGGATTTCCTGTATTCTCTTCCCAGTAGTAGGTCAAAGTATGCAGGCTGGGTTTTATGTGCATAGCTACTTCTCAGGCACTGCATGTTGAAAATCAGTTTATTTTTCCCTTTCTTTACCAATCCCATGCAAATGAGCATTGCTTTTCTACTTGCCTAACATTCTCTGCCATTTATTGTCCTCTTCAAGCTCCATAATTGGAAGTCTATTCTAGGTAAGAATCATTAATCTGTGTACAGATTAGTATAAGATCTATAAAATATGAGTTAAGAATATATTATTAATCATTTTCAATGTGTGCAATTCATTGTGTTCTTAAGCTCTCAGCAAATATAAAGAAACTATGGCTATTTCCATATGATACAAACGAACACATTTCAAACCATGGAGTTGTGTGGGGGTGGGGGACAAAATTTAGTTCTAGTAAAATTTCTCTTTTTTATTTTACCAAAAAGTATCCAAAATGCAATCCAGAGACTCCAAAATCAACTTTAGAAATAAAAACTCACCTTTATGTCCTTTATATATAGATATACCTTGCTATGCCCACTTTTCAAAAAGTGTCACAAAGATCATAGTCTCTAGCATCAGAAAGGCCTGGATTCAAGGTGGTATGTGAGTTTGGGAAAGTAGTTTAAGCTCTCAACTTCAGGATTGTTGTAAGGATTAAATTAAACAATGCCTGGGAAATATCTAACACATACATATGTATGGATATAATAAGTAAGTGCTTAGTAAGAACTTAACTAACATTACTGTTCTCCTGTTGGAGTTACTAATATGGGTCATGTAGACAACATTAATTACCAAACACAATTAAAGATCACTTCATAAATTGTCTGGTTGCACAGATGTGTATCATGCATTTTCAACAAAGACAACATAGCCCACAAGGTGAAGAAAACCGGTTCTTAGGAAGGGTGAAAAAAAGTTTAGATCTTGCAGTGGTTTGTGGTCCTTCAGTCTAAACCTACCCTTCCTTCTCCAAAAATCTAATTCTTCAGTATTTAATTCCTACTGTTAGAGATAAGTTAAATTGAATTTAACGTCCTCCTTACAGGGATGATCATGAAAAAAAGGTTGATAAACAATGGATTCTTTGCATTATTGAAATTCCCATCCTGTTTCCCCTACACTAGCGCCCCATCAACTAAACTGCAGTGGTGTCAGCAGCAAGGGGTAGAAGTAACAAGAGAGAGGCTTTAACATTATGCATAAATTCCATTTATTAGGTTCTACCTTTATAAAGCTTTGTGTGTCCCTCTTTCCACCTTCTGACTTCCAGCCCTATTTGTATTTCATTACAGGAAAACAATACCAATGTATTACTAGTTTTCCTTTTCAATCAGGATTTGTGATAAGCAGTACTATATCTAAACAGTCTTGGAGCAGATGCAAATTCAATATAAAGCTTCACACTTGCCTATTTGCATCACTATCTACCCATAGAAATTCATCAAGTTTCCAAGTGTGATATCCCTGATACAAACCCATCCAGCTATCTCTAATGAATCTGTAGGTGTCCCTCTTCTCCTATTCTGTTATTGATTAATGAGCCTGGGGACCCATCCCAGTATAGAATTCAGATTATGACCCTGTAGTTTCCTAGAGCCATTCTATAAAATAGATAAATGGATGCCACAGCCAGTTCAGTCCCTTAAGTGTCAGGGTTCTGATTAAAGTGGGAGAGGGGTTACAAATGGAACGCTAACATGCAGCTGATAGCCACAGGCTCTGCTGCCTGTCTGAGATCTTTCCTGCAATCCTGGAGACATTAAGTAACTTCAACTCAAGAATTATTTAGTCTTTCATTTAGAGCCAGCTGCCCACAATTTGTAGTACTGGGGGACAGCATGAGCATGGATAATTGAAATCCACAATCTCCAATACACCATAGCCAAGAGTGTCAGCCCCAACCTCCTTTAAGTATTTATTTCACTCTCAAGAGCTGTAAGGTGAAATGTAAAACTGTTTCCATCTACCCCCGGATCCTACAGACATTGAATCTAGAGTTTACAAAGGTAAAATGTAAGCATGCAGACAGCAAGCAAAATGACACAAAATATTCCCCAATAATTATTAGCAGACTGTAAATAATCAAGGAGTTGGGCTCAGTGTTACCCAGAAACATCAAGGTTTCTAAAAGGTTACACTGTGATTTTGAGTGAATTGTGTCCTGTGGGGTAAAGCATCACCAGCCTTGGGCTGGGATTGTAGGAGGAGAGAAAACAGGAGCCACTCAAGATCCACTTAAGTACTTGCGGACATCAAAAGTACAAACAAATACCCACAAACCATACAACTGTACCCCCCCATTTGGAAATAGGAACAGCAGCCCAGTTTAATAGCATTTTGGAATCTGTGCAATTGTCACAGTTTTCATTCCATCACTAGTCACACTATTCTCTGCTGAGATTTTTTTAAGACGAGCATCTTCAGGGTCCTACAACATCCAGCTTTTTATAAATGAATGTCTTGTTTGAGGACAATCAAATATAATTACTTCTCATATGTCTTAAAAGGTTTTGGCACTAACTTATTTACGTCAGTGTCAGTGAAATAATAAAATGTACTTGCTATGGCCGCACGCTGTGGAAAAAGAACTGCTTCTAGTGCTGGTTTCCATCTCTAACGAACAGTGGAATCTTGAGCAAGTCTCTGCACCTCAATGTCTTCACCTAAGAAATCTATATAATAATCCCTGCGCCTTAGGCAGAATAAAATAAGTGCAAACATATTTTAAAGAGCATAAGCCATTACATGTGTGTAACTTAGTTCCAGACTGATGAATCTGGAAGTAAAATTGTCATAGATTGAACGTATGTCCACCCCTCTCCGAAAAAATTTCACATGGTGAAACTTAATCCCCAAAGCATGGGATTTGCTGGTGGAAGTTTAGGAGGCAATTAGGTCATGAGGGTAGAGCACTCATGAATGGGATCAGTGACCTTATAAAAGAGACCACAGAGAGCTCCCTTGCCCCTTCCACCACGTGAGGACACAGTAAGACAATTATGTATGGACCAAGAATTGGGCTCTCACCAGACACTAAATCTGCCTGCATCTTGAATTTGCACTTCTGAGCCTCTAGAACTGTGAAAAATAAGTATCTTTTGTTTATAAGCACCCAGTTTATGGTATTTCCGTTATAGCTACCGGAATAGACTAACACAAATGCGTAATATTTTTGGACCTTTCTAATCTATGATGATATGATAATAAAGTAAAAATTATAGTAGACAAACTAAATAAAAAATTATAATGGATGCAGGGAAACTTCCATTTTTAAAGACTGTAGCAAGCCCTGGCCAGGTGGCTTAGATGGTTGGATCATCGTCTCATACACCAAAAGGTAGCGGGTTTGATTCCAAGTCAAGGCACATAGCTGGCTTACAGATTAAATTCCCGGTCAGGTATATGTGGGAAGCGATCAATCAATGTTTCTCTCTCTTCTCTCTCATCTCTCTCTCTCTCTCTCTCTCTCTCTCTCTCTCTGCCTGTCTCTCTCTCCTCACCCCTTACCCTCTCTTCACATAAAATCAATAAGCATGTGCTTAGGTAAGGATTAAAAAAAACTGTAGCAAAACTTTCTTTTTTATTACAGAAAGTCTTCAAAAAGTTCTACCTAAAAGTGCTCATTATAGAAAAAAATACCATTGTTTTGTTATGCTCTTTACAAAACTTTACCATTTATTCTGGACTCAACTTACTAAAATTAACAGCCAGAATTTTTTGACATGTTCTAATACAATAAACATTTTCAAATCACTCAAAATCACCTCTGTTCTCCCTTACTATTGGCAGCTGGGAAGTAAATCGCTCATTCTGTCTGGCCTTTTGATAGTTCCTAAAATGCTGGAGAAAATCATCATCTTTACATTCCCCAAGGTTAGCTCAAGAAACACCATAGTTAATGTACTTTGCAATCTTATTCAAATGTATTTGAACTGAGTTTTAAAATGCCCATATGGGAAGAGTTCAGACCTGGAATAGCCTGTAACCTTCAACTCTCCCCACCCAATTGATTGACTAGAGATATTAGATGGGGTGAATCTTCACTTATCAGGGGTGACTTCTCCAGGAATCCACAATGATTATAAGGTTCACTACTTATTAAGGTTCCACAGTGTCTCCAACATCATGGTGGTGTTTTATACACACAGTCTCCTTTAATTCTCACAACAATCCTTCAAAGACATTATGACTATTTTAGGATGCTGACATTAAAACTCAGAAATGAAATGACTTAGTATGTAACTTCCGTAGTTGCTTAAGGAGACCACATGTTAAGTTTTATGAGAATGGACCATGTCTGTTTTATTTACCAACATATTCCTGGTACCAAATATAGTATCTGGCAAATAGTAGGCATGCCATAAATATTTGTTTACTGATGGAATGAAATGGCACTAAGAACAAATGGCTATATCAACACACAAAATCTAACAAGATGGGGGGTTTGAAGAAGAGATGATATATTAAAGTACAGCAAATAATTTCTTCTTTTTTCTTGTATTTTATATTTTATTTAATCTTTATTGTATTTTCATTATCATTTCCATTATACCCCCTTTCCACCACAATCACCACACTGTTGTCCATGTCCATGAGTCTTTTTTCCTTCTTCCCCAATACCTCAAACCCCTAACCTCCCCACTACCCACTAGCTGTCATCTGCTCTCCATCTATGAGTCTCTCTGTTTCCCTTGTTAGCTCAATTTGTTCATAAGATTTCACATGTGAGTGAAATCATATGGTATTTGTCTTTCTCTGGCTGGCTTATTTCACTTAGCATAATGTTCTCCAGGTCCATCCATGCTGCGGCAAATGGTAAAATTTTCTTCTTTTTTATGACCAAATAGAATTCCAATGTGTAAATATCCCAAAGTTGTTTTATCCATTCATCTATTGATGGACACTTTGGCTGCTTCCATATTTTGGTGACTATAAATAACACTGTAATGAACATAGGGATGCTTATGTTCTTTCAAATTACTGTTTTGGGCTCCTTGGGATATATTACTAGAAGCTGTATCTCTGGGTCAAAAGGCAGATCCATTTTAATCTTTTGAGGTATCTTCGTACTGCTTTCCACAGTGGTTGCACCAGGCTGCATTCCCCAACAGTGCAAAAGGGTTCCCCTTTCTCCACATCCTCCCCAGCACTTGTTGTTTGTTGATTTACTGATGATAGCCATTTGGACAGGGGTGAGATGGTATCTCATTTTGGTTTTAATTTGCATTTCTCTGATGATTAGTGACATTGAGCAACTTTTCATATATCTATTAGCCATCTGTATGTCTTCTTTGGAGAAGTGTTTATTCAGCTCCTTCGCCCATTTTTTAATTGGGTTGTTTGTTTTCTTGGTATTGAGTGTTGTAAAAATTTTATAAACTTGGAATGTTAACCCCTTATCAGATATATGGGTGAATATGTTCTCCCATGCTGTGGGTTGTGTTTTTATTTTGTTGATAATTTCCTTTGCTGTGCAGAACTTTTTACTTTGATGTTGTCCCATTTGTATATTTTTTCTTTTGTTTTCCTTTCCTGGAGAGATATATCAGATAAAAAATTGCTATGAGCAATGTCTGAGATTTGCTGCCAATGTTTTCTTCTAAAATGTTTATGGTTTCAGGTCTAACATTTAAGTCTTTGATCCATTTTGAATTTATTCTTGTGTGTGTTGTAAGAAGGTAGCCTAGTTTCATTTTTCTACATGTATCAGTCCAATTTTCCCAACACCACTTATTGAATAAACTATCTTTAGCCTATTGTATATGTTTGCTTCCTCTGTCAAATATTAATTGACTATAAAGGTAAGGGTTTATTTCTGGGATCTTTTTTCTGTTCCATTGATCTAGGTGTCTTTTTATGCCAGAATATGCTGTTTTGATTACTGTGGCCTTGTAGTGTAGTTTGATATTAGGTACTGTGATTCCTCCAACTTTGTTCTTCTTTCTTAGGATCGCTGTTGCTAAGTGGGGCCTTTTGTGGTTCCATATAAGTTTTTGAAATATTTATTCTAGTTCTGTGAAATATATCATTGGAATCTTGGTAGGAATTGCACTGAATCTATAGATTGCCGTGGGTAGTATTTTAATGATGTTAATTCATCCTGTCCATCAACACGGTAAGTTCATCCACTTATTTGTCTCTTCTTCGGTTTCTTTTTTCAGTGTCTTATAATTTTCTGAGTACAGGTCTTACAACCTTGTTTAGATTTATTCCTAGCTATTTTATTATTTTTGAAGCAATTGTGAATGGGATTTTTTTTAATTTCCCTTTCTGTTAGTTCTTTATTGGCATATAAAAATGCAACTGATTTCTGGATAATAATTTTGTATCCTAATTCAGCTACTTGGTTGAAATCATTTATCAGATCTAGTAGTTTCTTAGTGGAATTTTTGGGGTTATCTATGTACACTATGCTGTCATCTGTAAATAAAGACAAGTGTACTTCCTCCTTTCCAATTTGGATGTCTTTTATTTCTTCTTCTTGTCTGACTGCTGTCACTAGGACTTCCAGTACTATGTTGAATAAAAGAGGTGAAAGCGGACATCCCTGACTTGTTCCCGATCTTAAGGAGAATGCTTGTAGTTTTTGCACATTGAGTATGATGCTGGTAGTGGGTTTGTCATATATAGCCTTCATTATGTTTACGTATGTTCCCTATATTTCCACTTTGCTGGGAGTTTTTATCATGAATGAGTGCTCGATTTATCAAAAGCTTTTTCTGTATCTATTGATATGATCATGTGCTTTTCATCCCTCATTTTCTTTACGTGGTGAATCACAATTATTGATTTGCAAATGCTGTACCAACCCTGCATTCCCAGAGCAAATCCCACTTGATCATGGCATATGATCTTTTTGATGCATTGCTGTATTCGGTTTGCTAACATTTAGTTGAGGATTTTAGCATCTATGTTCACCAAGGATATTGGCCTGTAATTTTATTTTTTGTAGTGTCTTTATCTGGTTCTGGAATTAGGATAATGCTGGCCTCGTAAAATGAGTTTGGGAGCCTTCCCTCTTCTTGAATTATATGAAATAGTTTGAGGAGATGTGTTATTTCTTCTTGGAATGTTTCATAAAATTCACCTGTGAAGCCATCTATTCCAGAGCTTTTGTATTTTGGGAGTTGTTTTATTAATGCTTCAATTTCATCTGGTATAATCTGTCTATTCAGATTCTTTGATCGTACCTGATTTATTTTTGGAAGATGCTATGCTTCTAGGAATTTATCCATTTTGTCCAGGTTCCCCAGTTTGTTGGCATATAGTTGTTCCTAACAATCCTTTGTATTTCTTCGGTGTCAGTTATTTCTCCTTTCATTTCTGATTTTATTTATTTAGATGTTTTCTCTTTTTTCTTGATGAGCCTGGTTAAATGTTTGTCAATCTTGTTTATCTTTTCAAAGAACCAATTCTTGGACTCTTTGATCTTTTGTATCATTTTTTTGGACTCTATTTCATTTATTTCTGCTCTAATCTTTATCATTTCCTTTCTTCTATTCACTTTGGGCTTTGTTTGTTGTTCTTTTTCAGATTCCCTTAAGTGAGAAGTTAGATCATTTATTTGAGCTTTTTCTTATTTTCTGAGGTAGGTCTGTAATGCTATGAATTTTCCTCTTAAGATTGCTTTCCCAATGTCCCAAAGATTTTGGATTGTTGTGTTCTCATTTTCATTTGTTTCAAGGTATCTTTGGATTTCTTCCTTGATCTCATTGTTGATCTGTTCATTCTTTAATAACATGTTATTTAGCTTCCATGACTTTGCATGTTTTCCAGTGTTCCTCTTGTCATTGATTCCTAGTTTCATAGTATTGTGGTCAGAGAAGATGCTTCATATGATTTCAACCCACTTAAATTTACTGAGACTTCTTTTGTGTCCTAACATGTGTTCTATCTTAGAAAATGTTCCATGTGCACTTAAAAAATATGTGTATTCTGCTGCTTTGGGGTGAAATGCTCTGAAGATATCAATTAAATCTAGTTGATCTAGTGTGTCATTTAAGGCCATTGTCTCCTTGTTGATTTTCCACCTGGAAGATCTGTCCACTGAACTCAACGTGGTGTTAAAATCCCCAACTATGACTATTTCTGTCAATCTCTCCCTTTATGTCCATCAAGATTTGCTTTTCATATTTAGGTGCTCCTATGTGGGGTGTATAAAGTTTTATTAGAGTTATATCCTCTTGTTAGATTGTTCCCTTTATCATTATGTAGTGTCTTTCTTTTCTTTTTCTATAGCCTTGGTTTTAAAGTCTATTTTACAGGATATTAAGTACTGCTACCCCCGCTTTTTTTCTTTTCCATTTGCATGAAATATCTTTTTCTGACCCTTTACTTTTAGTATGTGTGTATCTTTTGATCTGAGATGGGTCTCTGGGAGGCAGCATATATGGGTCTTTTTTTCTTATCCATGCAGCTACCCTCCGTCTTATGGTGGAGCATTTAAGCCATTTACATTTAAGGTGATTATTGATAGATACATATGTAGTGCCATTTTATTGTTAGACTATTTTCTTCTGTTATTTTTCTTTCTCCCTTTCTTCTTTTTCTTAAAGCAAGCCCTTTACATTAGTTGCAGTACTAACAAACTCCTTTAGCTTTTTCTTGTCTGGGAAGCTCTTTATTTCTTCCTCAATTTTATTTTTTTTATATTTATTGTTGTTCAGTTACAGCTGTCTTGCCTTTTTCCCCATTACTATCCCCTACCCTGTCTCCCCATAGTCAATCTCCGCCCATTGTCTGTGTCCATGAGTCCTCTATTCATGTTGCTTTGCTTGCCCCTTTTGCCCCTTCCCCCTTTTCCCTCCATTATCCCCCTCTGCCTTCCCTTCTGGTCACTGTCAGTATGTTCTATATTTCCAAGTCTCTGGTACTACTTTGCTCATTTGTTTGTTTTGTTGATTAGGTTCCACTTATACGTGAGATCATATGGCATCTCATCTGTCTGTCACCACCTGGCTTATTTCACTGAGCATAATGCTCTCCAGTTCCATCCATGTTGTCATGAAGGGTAGGAGTTCCTTCTTTCTTTCTTCTGTGTAATATTCCATTGTGTAAATGTACCAGTTTTTTATCCACTCATTTACTAATGGACACTTAGGTTGTTTCCAGCACTTGCTATTCTAAATAACACTGTTATGAACATTGGGGTGTATAGGTTCCTTTGAATTGGTGATTCGGGGTCCTTAGGGAATAGTCCCAGCAGCAGGATCACTGGATTAAAAAGCAGTTCCATCTTTAGTTTTTTGAGGAAATTCCATACTGCTTTCCACAACGGTTGCACCAGTCTGCATTCCCACCAACAGGGTTTCCTTTTCTCCACATCCTCGCCAATACTTGTTGTTTATTGATTTGATAATGATGGCCATTCCAACAGGTGTGAAGCGGTATCTCATTGTGGTTTTAATTTGAATCTCTGTGATGGCTAGTTATGTGGACCATTTTTTCATGTGTTTATGAGCCATCTGTATGGCCCCTTGGGGAAGTGTCTCTTCAGATCCTTCGCCCATTCTTCAGTTGGATCACTTGTCTTCCTGGTGTGGAGTCATATGTGTTCTTTATATATTTTGGAGATCAAACTCTTATCAGAGGTATCATTGACAAATATATTTTCTCATACAGTTGGTTCCCTTTCAATTTTGTTGATGTTTTCTTTAGCCATGCAGAAGATTTTAGTTTGATGTAATTCCATTTGTTTACTCTTTCCTTTGTATCATTGCCCTAAGGGATGTATCAGTGAAAATTCAGCTGTGTGGAATATCTGCAATTTTCCTGCCTATGTTTTCTTCTAGGACTTTTGTGGCATCATGACTTACATTTAAGTCTTTTATTCATCTTGAGGTTATTTTGGTATATGGTATAATTTGTTGGCCTAGTTTCATTTTTTTTTGCATGCACTTGTCCAGATCTCCTAACACCATTTATCAAAGAGGCTATTTTTACTCCATTTTATGTTCCTGCCCCCTTTGTCAAATATTAACTGACTATATTGGCATGGGTTTATTTCTCCTTCAATTTTAAATAATAACCTTGCTGGGTAAAGTAGTCTTGCTTATAGGTCCTTGCTTTTCATCACCCTGAATATTTCACGCCACTCCCTTCTTTTCTGAAATGTTTCTGTTGAGTAATCAAATGCTAATCTAATTGGTGCTCCCTTGTAGTTAACTCCTTGATTTTCTCTTGCAGCTTTTAGGATTCTCTCCTTGTCTTTAAGCTTTGCCATTTTAATTACAATGTGTCTTGGTGTAGGCTTCTTTGGGTCCAACTTGTCTGGGTGTCTCTGAGCTTCCTGGACTTGTGTTACTATTTCTTTCACCAGATTAAGGAAGTTTCTTTTCATTATTTCTTCAAATAGGTTCTTGATCTCTTGCTCACTCTCTTCTCCTTCTGGGATTTCCACGATGAGGATGTCGTTATGCTTCATGTTGTCCAAAATGTTTCTTAAATTTTCCTCATTTTTAAAAATTATTTTTTCCTTTTGCTGCTCTGCCTGGGTGTTTTATTCTACCTTGTCTTCCAAATCACTGATTCGATCCTTTGCTTCATCTAACCTACTGTTTATTCCTTCTAGTGTATTATCTCAGATATTGCATCCTTTATTTCTGACTGGTCCTTTTTTATGGTTTCTATGTCTTTTTTCATGCTGTTGAGAATCCTTATAATCATTACTATAAACTCTTTGTCTGATAACTTGTTTGCCTCCATTTCATCTACCTCTTCTGGAAAATTCACTTGTTTTTTCATTTGAGGAGTGTTTCTTTGTTTTCCCATTTTGGCTGCTTTGTATTTTCTGACTTAGGTGCGAAAAATCAGTTGTTAAACTGGTCAGTTGTTAATATAATCAATCTGTGATGGGTAGTCAGGCGTAAGCACCACAGGGTGGGGCAGAGTAATTTATGTGGATGGGGCCATTGCTTCCCCTCAGGTTGATGCCATTCAGAGAGGAGTGGATCAGGCCTGAGATGGTTCCTGCAGTATGGGGGATGACTCAGCACATGGACCCTGGTGGCTTGTTCCTTCAGTTTTTTCCCCAGAGCCACCAACCCCAGACTTTTGTCAACCACTCTAGTCCACTCTGCCTTCCATTTGCTGGTGCCCAGGGTAAGTGGATACAAATGAAATTTTGTGCTTTAGCTCTTTAAGAACATCTCTGCGTCTCCAGCCATCTCTCTCTGCAGACAGAAACCCTGCTGCTTTTCACAGCTACATGTTATCTAGGTTCTTTTCCAGTTTTAGTGCTATAAGCTGGGGGGCCCAGCTTGGGATATAGACCCCACACTTCTCAGGGGAACCCCTGGCTGCTGAAATATTCCTCCAGCACTTCAGTTGCCGCCCTCTCATGTCTCCTCCACACTCCCTGCCAGTCACGTTGTGGTGAAGTGGTTTCTTCTGTCCGTCCTTGATTATAAGGCTTCTCCCCAGCTAGTGTTCAGTTGGTTATTCAGGGTGATTTCTCTACAATTTAGTTGTAACTCCAGTTTGATTCTATAGCTTCCACTTACTCCTGTGCCATCTTGGATCCCCCAAAGCTCTTAAACTATTAGAAATAGAAGAGAATTCCCTTAACCAGGAATTGAGCATGGTATCAGTGAAGAGGGAACAAATGGTGGTGGCAGCTGAGTGGGCCATTCCTATCCTGCTTCCCCTGGTGCCTGCAAATAATATTTTTTAAATAATAACAATAAGTAGTTCCCAATTATTTACTAACTACAAATTTGTGCAGTTTTCAGACTGGCTTCAACTCTCTTCTACTAGGTGCTGCAAACTGGCATGACCTAAATCTTGAGATCCATCCCAGTTGCCATATGGAATTTGTATGAAACAGTTTAAGGTACCTTTTATTGTTCCTTGCTTATGGAGGGAACTGACTTTCTGAATTAAGCATTTCCTTTTCATGTCAGGCAACCTAGTATGTGATACCCTGAGTTGCTTAGTATTTTCCTTATTGCTATTTAGAATGCTCAAAGCATCTCGAAAACAACAACCAAAGATAGGTCATTATTAGAGTTCTCATGTAAATTGAAACTTGACATATGTGAAATTATGGATCAATAACAAAAGCTTCATCTCCTTAAACCAACCCCATTTAACAATTAAACCTGAATTAGTATGCACTCCTAAAAGAATACATTTTGTTGCCTTACTTAAACAACACATTAATATCAATCTTACCTTAAGATCTTGAAACTAAAATTTAAATAATATGAAAATGATCACTTTACTGCAAACATTATAAAATCATAGCAGAATAAATTTACCATATTTCCTTAAGATTTTAAAAAATTAATACCATTTTTTTAAAAGTTGTAATTTTTTGATAAAGACCAAATGGTACTGACAACAAAGAAGTTTCTTGAGATCTAATTACTATTAGTAAACTTATATTACTCCAGTAAATCTAACCACAATACTTCTGGTAGCCAGGCAAGAAGAGGATGTAACAACATTAAATAAAGCTATTGTGGGAAACTCATTACAAAAGAAAAATGATATTCCCAAAATCCCCAAAACACTCAAGCTGCATCAAATCAGATACCAAATTATTTGGAAATTAAATTATCTTCGAGAGGGTATTTACTATAAGCAATCAAGATTCAAATAAATAAAATTATAGGAGAAAAAAGAATTTTCTCCTGAGGATTTATCTTGGTTAAACAGGCAATCTCTTGCATGCAGCTCAAGAATCCAAGGCTGTAACTCTGGGAGCTTCTCTCAGGACAGAGGACTAAAAGAAATAAACAAAAGAAGGTTGATGCTGTAATGAGAGAAAATCTAAAGTAATATTTGAAAAGCTGAAAAAAAAGCTCATTGCGAACTGGATATTCAAGGTGGAGATAAAACAGGCACCGTCTCTGGGCTAAACAAATCTATAATAAGAAAAAAAAGAATGATCTATGCAAATACTGCTATGAAATACCCAAAGATGAGTCAATAAAAAAGTGCACCCTTGTTCTCTGTACAGTACTCAATATTTTGAATATGGGACAGTAAAGACATAACAAAAAAGCAATTAAAGGTAGAGAAGACGGTTGAAGAAGAAATAATAGAAAAAAAAGATGTAAATGTTTGTAAAACCTTCAGTGTACACAGGAGGACACTCTTAGTCCCAGAGAGAAGTGATTTGGTTGAGACTACATATGGCTAATAAAAGGCAGACTTGGGTAAGAATAGAAAGCTCCATGAAGTCGGAGACTTTTTCTGTTTTGCTGATTTGAACGTAGTAGATGCTTAAAAATATTTTTTTCTGTTTTGCTGATTAGAACATAGTAGATGCTCAGAAATATTTGTTGAAAGGAGGGAGAGAGGTTAGAAGAATCAATTCAGTTCAATTTAAAAAGAATGTATTATATGATGTCCTATTGGGAATTCCAAGAGAGTACAGGGCATAGCATCCGGCTCCAGGAGTTTACAGTCTATTTGGCAGGGGGGGGGGAACGTACACATGAAAGGGTGGCTAAATTATCAAATGTCATATGCTGAGAGCCAAAATGAGTGTTGTGGATGTCAGCCCTGCAAGGAGGTTGATAAACTGCAGTGGTCAGGGAATTCTTGACGGTGAAAAAAGCAGCACTAGTCACCACTACAGACCTTAATATGGCTAGAATTCCAACCCTGTTGAAAACAGGATTTCATTCAATAATTTTATTAATGATAATTCTTCACATTTTTCAAAGTGCATTCAGTTTATATTATCTCCTGTGGTCCTCACAAAGCACTAGATAGGTGGTGGGCAAGAATGCAGTGTTGATCTCCACTGAAAAGAAGAGAGAAGATACATTCTCTGAAATGAGAATTCAACCCAGCGCTGTACGTGGAGGCACCTATCCATCTCTGGGAAGTGGAGAGCCTTAATGTAGATGTTATTAGCATACATGAAAGTAAAAGATGCAAGTTGGCCACCGACATGTTAAGAAAAAGGAATTATTCAGTAGTACAGTAGATCAAAGAACACCTGGGAGATATGGACATGATAAAGAAAAAGTAAGCATTTTCTCTCATGCATAAGTTGAGCCATTCTCTCCCTTGTGCTGTAAGAACTGATCTAGAGAGAAGTCACTCCCCTCCTGGGACAGCTAGGGCTACCCCTAGCACATATGTAGGAGACTAAAAAATGCCCTCTCCAGGCACCTCTCCTTCCAGGCTGACATGGCCCCATTCCAAAACACAGGGCTTGATGAGCAAAGCACAGCTGCATTTCAGCTACCACTCATTTCCTTGGCCAGATGCCTCTGTACAACACACAAACTGTACACCCACATACGTCAGCCTTAGAAATAGTTTATGCTGTCTTTGACCTGCTATATTAGAAAGTGTTTCCTGTTACAGAGTCTAAATCCACTTCCTACTAGGATTTGTTGTACACTTTTTAGCCACATGGGAAATATCTAAGTCCCAATTCCCAGTGACAGTCTTTTGCTTAAAACACACGTACTGCTTTTGTAACCCTGTTGAATCAACCCATCATATGTAGCTATTTCCTTGGAAAGAAAACCAAACCAGCCACAGCAGAACTATGGTGTCAACAAAAGCACACTTAGAACATAAAGGAGGTTGAAATATCAGAAACAACTCTGTACTGACAAAGATTATGACAAATTTATCAACATTCTAATGGAAGTAGTCAAAGCATGAAAGGTGTGGAAAAGCAGAAGTCGCTGAATATGCAAGATACATGCACTTGAAAGAAGCCCAGAATAAGAATAAAAAGGAAATGGAGAAGAACTGGAAGAAAAACTGACAGAAAATAAGAGGAAAGTATAGTAAAATTATTAAAAATTCCAGACTTGTGGGCTAAAGTCACTAGAACTGCTCAGGAAAAGAAAGAAAGAAAAGTTTGGAGGTGAGGGAAAGAAGGGAAGGAAGTACAGAAGGAAGGAAACAGAAAAGAAGGGAAGAAGACAGGGAAGAAAGAAAACATAGCTTATATTCATATGCATATCTGGTTGTCTAGTCTGAGTTCAGCAAAGAGGGTGACTCTGGAGAAATCAAACCTAACACCTTTGTACTCATTCCACATTTACAATATTCATCTCAAAAGTAGCTCTGTATGAAGCATCTCTGTGTGGAGGTGTGTAGTTTGTTGACTTTTTTCCCCTAAGGGAAATCCACATAGAATGTGGTCTGCAAAATTTGGCTTGAATGATGTTCTCCTTAGTAATGGGCATATCAGAGCTTATGAGTAGCATACTGTCAGTCCGTAGTTGATTTGTTGTACGATGTTTCAGCTGGGCTTTTTCCAAGTCCACTGCATTTGGATTTCTTTCTGGTATTTATTGATCATAATATACAGTTTAATTTGCCACAGCACATTCTACCAGATGGCCTCCTCTTTCCTCCTACCACCTCTGCTGAATCTACCCACACAGAGTCTTTGTACATACAATACTTTCTCTTGCTAACCATCACAGAATAAATCTTTTTGCATCAAGCAGTAGTACTGCCTCCTACTGGATATGTTCCACTGAAGGCTGAACAATTCTAATCACTTGCTGCTCAACTATACTAGGAGAAAGTGGAAGACAAAGGGAGAAAAATGGGCAGCTTCCAATAAGCAACAATGATTTATGACTATAATTCATTTCTGTAACTTCATTTTTATTTATTACAAAATATGACATAGGTAAATAAAAATAAAAATAAATCACCCACAATCCCATGACTGTAATATACCAGGTGCTTTAATTTTCCTGAGCTCCCTTGCAGTTTGGTTCCATACCCATGAGTTTCTTTGGACATGGTTGAAATTTTAGCCCAGATACAAAACTGCATCTTGTTGTTTTTCATTTACAATTATGAACATTTTCCATGTTGCTACATGGTAGTCATAATAATCATTTTAAGAGATGTATAATATTCCACATTGTGTATATAATATAATTTACTTAACCATCCCCGCTAATGACTGGATATTTTATATTGCTTTCCTTTCTTTCACTATTAGGGCAGAAGATGATTATTAAGTCAGAGAGAATAAACATTTTTATGGTTCTTCATTCATCACATTTGCTTTCTAAATCAAATAATTTCAGCTGCCACAACCAACTTATGAATACACCAGTTTTACTAGCTTCACTCTAACAGCAATTTTCAACTGGTGTGCCACAAGAATTTTTAAAACATACAATACCTGATTATGTAGTCAGGGAAACTGACTTCTTTTCCCTTAGATTATCAAATAAAAAGAAAATGACAACGGCCATCTGGTATGAATGCCCTGACTTGAACCATAAATACATAGATCATATAATGGACTTGCATTTTATTGGTCACATTGCATAATAAGGTTGCATCTGACTGGTTAATTCCTGGTACCAGAAATCCTTATATACAAGTATAAGCACCTGATTTTTAAAAAACTGACTTTGGAGCAAAAGGGTAGGTAATTACTATTTTTTTTTGTAAATCAATCAAAATTATACCTACCCTTTTGTCAGGTCAATAAAAATTTATTTTTTGGTGTGCTGCAGAATTTTAGTAATTAGTTATATGTGCTATGAGATGAAAAACGTTGAAAATTGCTGCTCTAATGCAAATACTATTTTTTTAAAGTTTTACTAATTCAAAAAGTTTAAGATCCTGGCTTGTCATTACTTAATTTGTACCTCTTTGAAAAGTCGCATTTCAACTATTCCCCACATGTTTATGTAAATTGCCTATTCACATTATTTTCCATGAACTTACCTGGGTGTCTTAAGGTTTTTCTTATGGATAATATAGTTATCACACTTTTCTGCCTTATTTGTTGCAAAAATTCCCTAAATCTGTTTGCCTTTATATTCTAAGTATATTTTTATTTTTCATAAGTCTTTATTTCTTAAGTAATAAAATCTATAATTTTTTCCTTCATGATTGCTTGAGAACTTACCACATAACAGATGGTTTCTCAAATACATTTTCAACTGGGTTTTTCCTGTGATTTAATTTTTTAATAAGTATGTTCTTTAATATTTAATCATATGTAATTTTAAATCTATTTTTATATAATTTATTGGGTTAGGGACTTACATTCATTTATTTGATAATCAGTTTTCCCAAGCTATTAGTTAAATAGCTTTTCCCTTCCTTATTCTTTTGTGATGACTAGTTAATCACATATTCAACTTACATAAATATATAATGTAAATATAACAAGTATATATTCTTTTTAATCTTGTTGGCTTTATTAAGGTATAACTGACAAATAAAATTGTAAGATATTTAAAGTACGTATCATGATGTTTTGATATATATAGACAATGTAAAAGGATTCCACTATCTAGTTAATTACCACATCCGTCACAGACTTATCTCTTCTTTTTTTGGTGGGATGGGGTAGTGAAAACATTTAAGTTCTACTCAGTAAATTTCAGTTACATAA
>PVJD01010444.1:0-53540 GCA_004026545.1 Mormoops blainvillei | reverse complement strand
ATACACCAGATTTGGAGAGGAGACCTAAAAGTCCCGAGGGGCATGATTGCTTGCCAGCCGTCCTCCCGAAAAGCCCTCCTTTTCCTCAGCCCACAGAGCCATCACTGCTTTTCCAAGATGCAAACGTCAATCCACATTCCGGCACCTCGGGCGTCCCCCCTGGACTCCCCTGAGTGTGCGTCCACCCTCCAACAGCCCCTAGTTCAGAGGAGCGGGGCCCCCTCTGACCTTGCCTCCTGCAGGGTCCGGCTTCCGTAAGGCCGCTCCCCCAAGTGAAGCCGCTGGCAGTTCTGCTCTCCGCTCCTTCTCCTTCGCAGACCGTCTTGAGACTCACGGCCCCCCCCCGCGTCCTCCCCGCGGCCAGGACCCGGTGACCTGGGCTTCTCTGCCCTCCGGGATCACGCTCCCTTCCGCCCCGCTTGCTGGCCCCCCAGTCGCCGCGGCTGGTTGCTTATCAATTCGGGGCGATGAGGGCGCCCTCGGGGAGACAGCACAGGCAACGCGCAGACGCACGGTGCCCGGCCCCGCGGGGCTGGGGCATCTCCGCTCCCCGCTGACCGTGCGGCCGCGTCTGAGTGGAGGTGCCGGAGGCGACCCTGGGCCTGCGAGTGTCGCCGGGTGCTCGGAGCCCCCCGCCCCTGCCCACCCCCCTGTGCGCTCCGCCAGCGAGGGTGTCCCCAAAGGGCCGCGGCCTGTGAGGCCCGAAGAGCCCCCGCAGTCGCCAGCGGCGGACTCGGCGGCCGAACCACCCGCGTCTGCCTGTCCCTCCCTCCCTCCCTCTCTTCCCTTCTTTGTTTTCGAACTCGCTGTGTTCTGTTTCGCATTTCCTCTGAGGCGGCCGTGTGTGACGCTCCGCCATCGCACATTTCCAACAGAAGGTCAGTTACGTAAAAATTTTGTAGGTGCAGGGCTGTGAGACGCCCGTTAGAGCACAAAAGCTTTGGAAAATCCTAGAAGGTGTAAAATGACCTGTTTTGTGATACTCCTGTTCTCTCATATTTCAAGAATGCCTTCCATACGTAAAGCCTTATTACCCCTCACAGACTATTTTACGCTGCAGCGGCGACACCTTGCCGTTGTCCCTGTCAGACAGCCCGGGGCGCAGCAGGGGCTCCGACCGGCCGCGCGGGGGTTCCGTAGTGTCTTTACATAAAATTAGATTGAGATGCCTATTTACGACTATAGGGAGTTTGCTTTGTTCTTGTTTGAGTTTTTTTACAGATACGGAATTATACTATACGTGTGTGCAGTTTATCCCATCATTTCCACATCCGTGGATGTTAGGTGTGTTTTCTTTGTCTTTGTTTTTTTACTGGGTTGGGGGCGGGGCTTTATCATGCTTTTATCATGACAAGCAATGCTACAGCAAACATGCAAATTTATTTGGTCAGTTTTAAATATCTGTTCTTGCCCGGTTCCAGAATTGGATGATAACCTTAAAAGGTTGGCCTTTAAGAAGGTCTGTTATCTTATTTTTTTCTTACCTAAAAAATTAAACGAGGCCAAATCTCTGTGACTTTTTTGATAGAAAACTGTAGCAGAGCATAGCCTCACTTGAAATTATTTTAAATTTTATTTAGATATACAACCTTCATCTTAGGAAAAACTACTGCGGCCCCTCAATCCCCCACCCCCATCTTTAAAAAAAAAAAAAAGGTAAAGCTCCTGAAAATGAAAAGAATAGATGGAGATGATAGAAAATGGTATGTTCAAAGTTTGAATATAAAAACAGAGCGTTATCTAAATAGGAATAAATAGGCTAATACAGGAAGCCTAAAATTGCCCCAAAGGAGATGTCGGAGCTTTATTCAGCCTGCACGCGGACGCCTGATGAACTCGGCTTGACTCCGTCCTGCTTGCTGGTCGCCGCAGGGAGCCGGCGGCGCGCCGGGAGCCCTTGGGGGGGGCCGGGGGCGATAACCAGCGCCTTACGGACCAAGTCAGGCCAACGTCGGCTTCACCCAGCCTTGCTCGACTCGCGGCCGATGATTAGGCGAGCGGTTTGTCATTTACTGGTCGATGCCCAGGGGAAAATCGGACTCCCTCCTCAGGCCCCAGTGGCCCAGCCAGGCCGGAGCGCCCCTTTGACCTAAATAGCGGCATAATGGCCCGTCCTCAATGGCCTGTTCACCCGCGGCTTTGCAGGCTCCGAAGAGCAGTGCAGCTCCCTGCCAGGGGGAGGTCCGCGGGGCTCGAGACGGGCCCTCGCGCTCTGTCCTCAGGCCTGTTAGGCTGGTCTCGCCCCCTCGGCCGCCCCTGAAGGAGTTTCTCCTGCAGCTGTTGCAGTCAGACATAAAAATAAGTTACGCCAATGCTGGCGTTCTGGGCGTCCTCGGAAGCGCGCTGTTGCTCCCCAGGAGCGAGCCCCGCGCGGTCCCGAGCTCCGCGTCGCCGGGCGTCTGTTCGGCGCCTGGCGCTGTTTTAGGTGACTGCTCGCGTCATTTAGTTTTCACAGCAAACTGCTGGAGGTAGTTGCTCTGATCGCCTGCATTTTACGGACCTGACCGGCCTCGGCTTGCCGGGCCCCGGCGACGCCCTTTCTGCCGGAATCGCCCGCGCGGCGGCCCGGCCGCGGCCCACGGAGCCGGCGGACCCGCCAACGTGAGCGCCGCGCGCCGCGGCCCTCGCCCCGCGCGGCCGTGGGGACCGAAGCCCCTGCCGCCGCCGTCCGTCACAGGGCGGCGCCTCCCTGCGGGGGAGGCCGGGCGCGCAGTCCTGTGCGTTTCTGGAGAGGAGGGAAAGCACCTGTCGGTGACAAGCCAGGCGGTTTCTGCCACAGGCTCACCCCAGGTCTCTCGGTTTTGGCAAAATAGCTACAGAGATGGGGGCTAAAGAATCAAAGACAGAGCGGATGCCGCCGTGCCCTCCAGGGAGGCCTGGTTTCGTTTGGGAGCAAGGAAAGCGGTCTCTGCGGAGAAGCAGCAGGACAGGTTGCGTATGGGGCCAGCTCGGCTGCAGGAATTCAGAGAAGGGAGGTTCGATTGTGGGCAGGATTAGGCAGGATTGGAGTTAGATCTTGAAGGGAAAGAACAAGGAAGCTTTGGTTCCTGAGGGGAAGACCAAAATCTCCGCAAGTGCAGAAACTGCCCATATTTGGAGTGGAGGCCTCAATCATGTGTCGCAGTGCTGTCTCGGGCAGGTAACTGCCTCACAGCCGACGCACACGCTGCTACTGACCTCGTGCGATCGCATCAGAGTATTTCACGTTCTCCTAGCAGAACAACAGACCACGAAGGGGGACTGGTCAAACCGAGGCGTACAGAGGGGTTTCGTGAGGATGCTGCCGCTTAATGGCTTGCTCCAGGTGCCCCGCAGACCAGCCGGCCGCTCGGTGCCACGCCGCTGCCCTCGGCCGCCGGAGAGTTGCCGTTGCATCGTGAACAGAAACGTGCAGTTAGGCTGTGCCCAGAAATAGTTTCATCACTTTCTAAAACTGTCTGGTTTTGCCCCCATGCGTAAAGCTCTTCCGAGACATATCTACTCGGCTCCTTATTTTACCCTAGGAAGTGAGTGGTGCAAAGACCCCCAAATGCACAAATCTGTTCTAAGTGACTGCTTGAGTTATTTAGTTTTCTATTCAGGCTCTCTTGCTGGTCACCAGGAAGACTGCCTGTGTTAGCGAGTGAGCGTGCGTGGCATTGTCCACTCCATCCACAAATGCCACAGAGCCCTGGTCCAGCCTCGGGGAAGCCCCCGGCAGGCGTGGCCCCCCGCCTCCAGATGAGGAGGCGGGGGCTTATTGTGCTGTGGGCTCAGAAGAGAGGGAGGGGTGAGGAGCGATGGACAGTGAGCGAATGCAGGACATTCCGGGCGGTTTGGAGGATGCTGCCGTGTTCCCTGATTGGCTGTAACCACGAGGGTGAGCTTAGAGAGCTCCTGTCAATTAGCAAAGGTTTGACGTGAGGGTTGGACACACCCACACGTGAGTCATAGTAAGAGCAGCCATTTCTAGCGGTTTTCTCTAAAAGCAGTGCTTCTCACCGGACCTCTCCCTGTGCCAGGACAGGCCTTCTGATGGGCTGGCGTCTGGGTGCAGAGACCGGCTTCAGGGAGGGGCAGACATGCCGGGGGAGTGGCGAGGGGGGACTGTGCGTCGCAGCCCCATGGCAGTGACCTTGGTGGCGTTTGCTCTTTGACCAAGGTTAACCGAGCTCCAGTTGGGTGTCAGCCATGGGAGTGAACTCTTAGTCCGCAGAGCTGGGCAAACTTCAGCACTCGGGGGACACACCGTTTTGTGAGAAAGACAGACAATGTCAATAAATAAACAAGTAAAACAAATATTAACAAGCTGTGGTGAGAGAAAGGTAGGGGCAGAGAAAGGTTCGAGGGCAGGTCCTGCTGAGAGGGGGTGGGGGTTCTCTGAGGGGAGGTGACATTTAGGTGATGTCCTGAGGATGGAGAGCAGAAACGAAGCCGCCACCTGAAGACCAAGGGAGAGGAGAAGGGGCAGGTCAGGCAGGGACGGCACTAAAGATGCTGAACTACTGGGAGGGGCCAGCCACCGGCGCGTGCCGGCACTGTGTGTGTCAGTGCGGGTGAGCTGCAGCTCCAGTTACCCAAACGCCAAGCTGTGACGGTGTTTTGTGGACACGAGTGGTGTTGTGATCAGTTGGCTGTAAGTAGAAGACATTCTCCTTCATCATCATGTCAAGGGGCTGCCTCAGTGGTTGAGGGGCTGTCAGAGCTGAGCTGAGGCCTCACGCCTGCCCTCCTGCCCTCAAGATTCCTGACCTGCCTGACGCCCAGAATCACCTCAGCCGGTTCCCCGCAATAAGCCCCTCAGCGTGTGTCCTACTGGCTCTGCTCCTCTGACGGACCCCTGACGACGCAGGGCCCCACGTCGGGCCAGGCGCTGCTGTTTCAGTGCCTGGGCGAGGAACCCAGTGCCTGGGCGAGGAGCCCGGCGCCTGGGAAAGGAGCGCGTGGGCCGTGTGGGGACAGGGGTGGCCCTCCTTGGCGGTGGGCTACGGAGCATTTCACTGTTGACGACCCACCGTTACACTGGGGGCATCTGGCCCCTCGCTCCCTCGGTTGCAGAAAAAGGCCCGAGAGCCTGTGAACAGTCTGGGGCCAGGGTGGAGCTGAAATATTCCAGCACTCGCAGGAGGGCGGAGGAGGGAGGGCGGGTGGGATGAAAGCGGTGGCCAGGCCTCACAGGAGCCTTGCGGGTGGTGAGGCCTGGTGGGGAGGACCACCCCGCCTGGCTGCAGAGCCTCCGCAGAGGCCTGGACAGGGGTCACGGGGCAGCAGTGTGAGGCAGAGACAGGGTGGTCCTGTGCACTCTGGTGAGAGAGGGGAGGGGGCTGAGGGAAACAGATACCTGTTTCCACCTGCGTGGGGCAGGGTGAGTGTCCGGCTCGCCTCCGGGAGGACATCAAGGCACAGTGGACCATCGCCAGATAGTCGGGGCCATTCTTCGATTGGCTGGTTGGGGGTGCGGTGACTGGGATTATGGGAGGGAGTGCTCCCTCCTCAGCCCCCTCGTCCTTGCCTGAGCCCAGTGCCCGGTCCCCGCCCAGTGCCACTGTGTTGTGAGGCGTGTGCTGTGAATCTGACGGGCGTGCGTTTCGTGTCGTGGAAGCTTTGAAACGCTGCCGTGGTTTTTCTATAACTGTAGAAATGTTGGAAAAGGCCCCAGAAAAGTGTTTGGTTCATCTAGACAGGGTCCGTCGGCACGCAGCACGAGTGAGGAACTCTACGTCCTTCGGAGGAATGCTGTGCCCGGGCTTCAAATATACCTTGAGTAATTCTCAAAAAATAATTAGACAAGCACGGTTAATTGACTGGGACCTGCTTGAGGAAACACCAAGGAGGCCAACAGGACACGGGGTCTGTGGCCACACGGGCCTACACTCAGGTGTTAAGTGCCGGGGGCGGAATGCTTTGTCTGAAACAAAGATGCCGCTTCGTTGCCCCTCCGTGCCTCCGGATGCAGCCTTACTGGGAGATGGGTTCTTTACAGAGGTGATCAAGTTACAAGAAGGTCCTTAGGGAGGACCCTAACCCAATATGACCAGTGTCCTCATAGAAAGAAGAAGTTTGAGCCGCGTGACAGGCACGCAGAGGAGAAGCGGTTGGCCGTCCGTGAGCCACAGACGGAGGCTGGGACGGAGGGGCTCCTCAGAGCTCTCAGGAAGCAGCAAGCCTGCCGGCACCGGGGTGGTGGATGTCTGGCCCCCAGAGCCTCGAGACAGTGCACTTCTGCAGCTGAAGCCCCGGCCTGAGACCCGTTATTGAGGCAGCCCCCGCAGGCAGATACGCTGAGTTTACATACTGAACATTCCAAAATGTGGGCCAACTCTTCAGTAAATCAGATTCAGCCTCTTTCAGCTCGGATACTGGGGTCACCGCTAATTTAGAAAAGAAAGGGGTTCAGAGAATACCATTTTGCTCAATGAAATGAATGTAGGTAAATAGCTCATTGAGTCTTAGACAGCATTTAAGTTTTTATATTTGTTTGCCCTTTCTTCCTGAGCCGTGTTGATATGTATAGAAATCGTGTTCATCCATCGGGTCAGTCCAAGCCTTTCCTGTCGTTTGGAGGGGTTAGCTCTGTCTAATGGGAAATTGCTACATAACCCTTATACAGGACTAAGTATGTTTCTGGACTTTCTGTATTACCATACAGGTCGATTTTGGTAGTAATGCAATATTGTTATAATCTTTCTACTGTGCAATGTATTTTATTTGCTAAGGTGACTTTTCTCTGTTTCTCACATTATGGGATCCTACGTGGGTCCCACTGTGGGTGCAGTGGCTGAGAGCTCAGTTGGGGCGGGTCCTCACTGCTCCCTCGTTAGCCCTGTGATTTGGGGGAATTCCTCAACCTCTCAGTGCCTCGGGCTCCTTGTAATGCCGGCCTGAAAAAAAATGAACAAGTGCAAAGGGATTAGAAAACCTACAAAGCCTAATGCATAACAAACACCAAGTGAATGTTACCGTCCGTCCAGGCTACGAGACAAGCATTATTCTAAGGTCTTTCAACCCGAGTGGACGGTGCACATAAACCACCCACTTACAGACGGGGCGTGTGAGGCTGCCCAGCAGCGCAGGGACTGCTGAGGGGCCTCTGGGAATCACGTGGCCGTTTCAAAGGCCCGTTTCTTCACCCAGAACACACTCGGTTCTCCACATGGGGATCGCGACAATGGTGCGCTGTTTTTTGTCATACCCATGCACGTTACCTTTTCAAACTGATTGTAGAATTGGTTTTTAGAGTCCAGAACACCCTGCTATATCTTCCCCTATGTCCCTTAGCACAGTTTTACTTTGAAGAGCTGATACATGTTCCTTTCTCACCATGCCCGGAACATGGACTGCTGCCATCGCCCTGTCGGGAACCCAGCCACCGTCGCCTCAGCATTCACGTGTCCTAACCCACCCCCACACCTGCGTCTCCCATGCTGTGTGTCCTTCCCGTGATGTATCCCGTCCGGTGATGTCTCCCGTCTCTTGGCCAACCTCACCGAGTGTTTCTTCAAGTGACGTCCCGAATGGGACCTCTGTTCATTCTCTCCGCTCCCCACAGTTATGGCAAAATCTCTGACTGGTCTCGTTGTTTGCACCTCGCGGCCTCTGCCTGCCGTTCATCCAGCTCGGCGGCCAGAGCCACTCTTTTAGACCCAAGTCCGGCCTGTCCCTCCTCTGCCCAAAGCATCCTTGCGGCTTCTCTGGGGGCCTGACAAGGGTGTCCCCTGGGCCCGTCCCACCCCCTACACAGCAGCCACACCACCTCTGTGCTGTGGTTCCAGCAGACCAAGGTGGGTTGGCTTGCTATTTTTATGGAATGTTCTTATCCCTCACCTTCTTCAAGTGTCTCCTTAACTATCCCTTTATCAGTGACACCATCACCGTCTCCCTGCTCATGCCTCCTCTAGCCCGGCCATCTCTGTCCCATTCTCTGCTTTCTCCACGGCCCTCAGCTGCTCCTGGTAGCTGTGCAGATATTTCCTGAGTCCTGTGCTGATGTTCTCATTTTCTGCTCAGGAGACTGGGACCCGGCGCAAATGCCTCCCCCCAGGCCTGTGGCTGGGGCCCAAGTGGAGGCAGGTCTGTGCTCGAGCGTGGCGGCCCCCGGGCGCCCCCTCGGGAGGAGGACCGCGCGTTTCCAGCCGGACTCCGAGGACACTCTCAGAGTGCAGGGCGGTCTTCAGAGAGCCTGGGTTCGGGTTCTGGCTCTGCCACTGAACGGTGTGAGGTCACGGGGATACAGTGGAAGTTTTCGGCTCTCAGCGATCGCTTTGGTGGTCAGAAGGTAAGAACAGCTTCTGCAGTCTCTGAAGTTCGCCCGTGAGCACATTCGAGGGCCTGTGAGACCTGGACCGCGCACTCCTGTGGCTGGTGGACGGTATATGGTGCCAGGGTGTCCAGCCTTTTGGTGTCTCTGGGCCACACGTGAAATATACAAACACTAACGAAAACTGACGAGCAGCCCTGGCTGGTGTAGCTCAGTGGATTGAGCACTGGTTTGCACACCAAGGGGTCGCTGGTTCAGTTCCCAGTCAGGGCACATGCCTGGGTGGCGGACCAGGTCCCCAGTAGGGGACACGCAAAAGGCAACCACATGTTGATGTTTCTCTCCCTCTCTTTCTCTCTCCCTTTCCCTCTCTCTAAAAATAAATAAATAAACTTTTTTTTAAAAAAGAAAACTGATGAGCAAAAAAGGAGGTTTTAAGTAAACTTACGATTTCGTGTTGGGCCACGTTCATAACCATCCTGGGCTGTGGGTTGGACACCCCGGGTGTGCAATTCTGCCCTTGTTCTTAAGGTCAAAGTACAGAGAGACCTTAGGTGTAAGCACTTTCCCTACATGAGATGCTGACGTACCCCAGAACTCTCATTGTTTTTCTCTAAAGCAAGAGGCACAACTGAGACGGAACTTAAAGTTTAAAATACCTTGCTCCATATTCTTGCTGGTGTGTGATAGGTGTGCACTTTCTCTAACCCTCTTTCTCTTTCTAAGTGAAACAAACCTTAACTTTATATTACTGGCCTCAACAAAATTGCTGTGTTTCAGAAAATCTGCTAATAATGTATCATGTCTTGTCTTGTCAAAAAAAAGCTCTTTTTAAATGTTTGTTTAAAATCTAGTCAGGCAGGCTCAGCCCAGTAATTGCAGCTGCAAGGCCTTTTCTGGGAATGTTGTGAAAGGTTAAAGGAGGCTCTGGGGGGGCGCGTGCCACGAGGGAGTCGGCCTCTTAGCAGTTACTGCGTCCTCGCTCGCCCCGGGGCCCCCGCCGCCACTGGAACAAAGAGGGCTCACAGCGCAGACAAGCCGCTTCAAGCCTGTGCTGGAGGTGCGTTTGGAACTGGAACATGTTATGTGAGTTACAAAGGAAATAAATTTCAACCGTAGTCCCTCTAGTCTTTTAATTAGAAAAGAAAAAGACAGAGCACAACAGACTGTCCTGGGCCCCGAGAAGCGCGGTTGGCAGAAAGTCGTCGTCGTTCCGGAGCAGTGCCGACGCCCGGGGCCAGGCTCAGACAAAGGCGGCTGCGGCATCTGGCGCCTGAGCAAACGTGGCGTCCGAGGTCCTGCCACGGCCTTCTCGCTTCACTCGCGGGAAGTGGCTGCCGGTTCACCCCTGCCTGTTGTCAAGAGGGGCTGAGTGGGAGGCCTCTTCCTCCCTTGGTCTCTTTTGTGTGATTTATCTGGGGTTTGGGGGGCCCTGGCTCTAGAAGAAGTTCTGGGGGAACCTGCAGAGAACACCTTCTCATCTGCCTGCTGCAGTGATCCCATAGGTTGGGGGGATTCGTACCACTTACAGTTGGGCCACGCACCCCTAGTTACTGACACACGGAGCCTGGCTGGCGGCGCTTCGATCACATGGAGCCCTTAACGGAATTTCATGGAAAATCGGTCGGTTCCCTTCAGTTGTCTTCTAGGATGCAGATGCAAACTTGACTGTGATCAGGATTGCTGGCAGATTTATTTATTCATTCAGTCCCGTTCCCCATCAGGTTTATTGATATGTAATTGACACATAACATCGTGTAAGTGGAAGGCATGTGGTGTGGTGGCTTCATACATGTGCATGTTACGGCATCATGGCCACAGTAAGGCTGGTTAATACACCCATGTCCTCCCCCAGTTGCCGTGGGGGGGCGGCGTGTGCTGAGAGCACTAAGACTTATTCTCTGTGCGGCTTTCGGGTCCACAGCGCAGCCTGGTCGACCACGCTCACCACGCTGAACGTGAGGCCCTGAGAGTTTATTTATCTTACAACCAGAGGCTTGTTGTCCCTTTGACCGACAGCTCCCCAGTTTAAAACTCCGGTTCCAGGGTGTGCCTCCCAGAGGGCTGGGTTCTTCGGTCTGGAACAGGACCCCGGCATCGGCACCGAGTGCAACACGCAGCCTGGGTGTCCGTGCAGAGTGGGGGCTCCCTCCCCCGCCGGGTGTGGGTGCTGGTGGGTGTTTCTGTGCCCTCACCGGAAGTCCTTCTTCGGTCGTCCTGAAGTTCAGCCCAAGGCCTGTCCTCTTCACCGGGGCGGGATCCAGCCCGTGGGCCTCGGGGTTCTTGCCTCGGGGCTCCCCTCACACCCAGCACTCAGCACAGAGGGAAGCGCCCTCCCTGCCCCCCGGAGACCAGCAGATGCCTTCTTTCCTTTAGAAGACTTTTACCGGGAAGCCACTGGCTACCCAACTGCACACAAATGTGGGGAAATTAAAAACATTCTGAAAGTCATCAAAGACTTTGTAGCTGTGACTGCACGTCTGCTTCCCGTCTAGGGAGGGAAGAAGTTTAGGGCTTCGAGCTTTAATCTCATTCCTGAAGCCAGAACCCTCCAAGCCCCGCCCCCGCCTTACTTCCAGCTTCCACTCTGGAGGTGCCCCAAGCCCCGCGCCCTCTCCCGGGGCCCCGCCACCCGATTCAGCCCTTCTCCGCTCAACTGTCTGAGTAGGAACTCAGCCACAAGGCGGCTTTCATGTACGCAGGAGAAGATCCCCTTACTCAGGGGAGACTTAACTGCTGGGGACAATGAGAACTAGGAGAAAGTGGTCGCTTCGTTGGAGACGGACGGTCTGTGGTCGACGGTATTTCTCCGTGTGCTCACAGTAGGTCCTGTCTCCTCATGAATTCTAATGAGCCCGGATTTTTAAAATTTACCTTTTTTTTTTTTTTTTTAGCATTCCTACAGTTTCAGGCGTCAGAGAGACAGAGTTGAACAGGACAGAAAGGGTTTCTAATTTAATGGACATTTAAAAAAAACTACATGATTGAATAAATAAAATATTTAACATAATTCCATGAGCTTGGAAAACAAATAGGAAAACGGGATGGAGAGTGACTAACATAACGCCGAGCAGAGGTGCGTGGGAGGCGGTGTTTCGCCTGGAGAACCTGCCCTCGGGGTGCGGGGCGCTCGTACAGGGGGCAGGGGTCCAGCAGTTACGGAGCAGACGCAGATCCCCGTTTGTAAATGGGCACGAAGCCTGAACTAATCAGCCGTGTAGCCTGGATTCCCCAGGCTCCCAGCCCATGTCCCCGCTCAGGGACCCATGAGCTCTGCCTGTGCCGCAGCCCCCAGCCCCCGCTGTGGCCGGCAGCCCTTCCGGGTGGAACACGGGCGCGGGTGGGCTCTCCCTGCCTGTTTCCCCTCCTCCTGACTCACTGTCCTTCAGCATCAGATATTCAGTGTCTGAACATTGTTATTTCATAGGTGGCAGCTGTTTTTAAGAATTATTTCAGGCAGGAGAGTAAATCTGGTCCATCTGGGCCACAGTGAATACGAGCTCTCGTGTTTGTGTCGGGAGCTGTGGACAAACTCCGCCCCCTGGCCACGCGCACGGCTGCCGTCAGGTGTCTTCCTGTGCGTGAGGTGGCCACCTGTGGCTGGCTGGGGAGCAGTGACCGACGTCTCCCAGGTCCTTCCTCTCGGGACATACACAGCACCCAAGAAGCCCACGGCAGCAGAAGGGCCAGCAGACACAGGCACCAGAACACCCCAAAGCCAGGAGACCCAGGGGGAGTGGCGCGGGAGCCCACGCACGGAGCAGCCGTGGGCCGGAGAGAAGCCCGCGGTCAGGCCGCGGGCAGCAGCCAGCAGCCGTAGATACAGAAACTGAGAGGAGAGACGGAAAGTCATGGGGAAGGAAGCCTGGAGAGACTCTGTGCTCTAAGTGACCCTCCAACTTCCCACAAAACGTGGCTGCACTGCTTGTGACAGTCCCCAGCACGTCCTTCCTTCCTGCCAGATCTTTGCAGCTCTGTGTCCAAGAGCCTGAGACCCACACCGGAACGCTGGCCGTGGGGAAAATGGGAGGCCGGTACCAGGACGTGCACACGGGTCACCTGTTGTGAAACCACGCCGTGGTGTCCACGCAACAGGAGGTATAAATGCGCCCTTCCAGTGAGTCCTGAATGTCATTCCCCCTTCGTCCCAACCCACAGACGGAGTTCTACCGAAAGAAGAAAGAGCAAAAACTGTGTCGGGACGAGTAAAGGAACGTGGCCGTCTTCAGAGGGCAGCTCCAGGGCCCCTTCCTCAGAGCCCCTTCGCCTGGTCCTCCCGCCCCGCCAGCCCCTGCGTGGGCTCTGCACGTTTCCTTCCCACGGCTCTGACGGCGCCTTGCTGTGCCTGTGTGTTGATGGGTCTCTCCCCAGCTGGGTGATAAGCCATCAAGGGCAGAGACTCAATAAACATTTATTGAATCACTGGATGGGTGTGTTAATGCCGTGGGAAAACAGAATGTGACAGAAATGGTTGGTTGGTTTTTCACCAGAATCCTGGAGGCAGCCCACGGTGTTCCTCAGGCTCTGTCTCACACAGCTGTGGCTATGTGAGTGAGTGCTCTGTCCTGGCCTGTTAAAAGTCTCCCACACGTGCCCCCTACCCTCTGCAGGGCGTGGATGGAGACTCCCGAATCCCTGCCCCGAGGGAAGACCTGGGAGCCGCATGGCGAGGATGATGGGCCACACCGTGATGGAGCCTGGAGTCTGACTCATGCATGGAACCGAGGTGCCGTGTGGTCAGCAACACCTGCCTGGGACAACGAGGTAGGGAGAGACAGACTTCCGCCATGTTTGAGCCAAAAGGCAGGTGCGGATCCCTTCATGGCCGTAGCCTCATCTACGCTGTTATGGTCCGCACACAAGAAGGTGTCGGGGGGTAGGAGGGTGGAAAACATGCCAGATGTGGCGAGCAGGGAGGCCCTCGCAGCAGGAAATGTCTGGAATGAGAAGTAGAGATGTCAAACTTCAGGCAGTACCTGGAAAGTGGGACGCAGATGAAACATGAGCTGCAGATTGGGGGGGAGCGAGCCTGGCCATTTCTTCAGACCCCTACAGCTCTGCTCCTCAGAGGGAAAAAATCGGTCGGCCCTTGCTTACAAGGGGATCGTGTGACGTGTGGGAAATGCGGTGCTGGGCTCTCTGACTCTTTTATTAGTCGAACGAAGTTCTAGACTCCATGCCAACAGAGCTCTTGCAGGGGCCGACTTCATAAAAACCAAAGATGTCCACTCTCGCTTACCAGGTGTGTTGCCAAAGCCCTGAGAAAAGTCCTTATGGCTGAGGGAGCCCACCTCTCAAACAGCAAAGATGCGTTTAATGGACTTGTACCAAAGGAACCTTCATCCGCATTTGCCGCGGCTGCGGAGCGAAATAACACGCCGTGCTCTGCTTTGGGAAACAGAGGCAGATGCAGCTATTATTTATTTTTAGCATGCAGAAGACTAAATACCTATTTTGCGGTCTTTTAAAAAAAATACAAAATAGCAGAAACAACCTACTGCCTCGGAACTATTTAATTAATTTAATTTGTCTGCTTTTCAGACCATGGAGACTTTTGTTAGAGAAATACTGCCTTGAAAAAAAATACCTGCTTTACATTCACTGTGCAGTAAACACAGGTCTGTAGCCCAGAAGGCTGCTGACCCCGCAGGCAAAAGTCCGTGCTCCCGGCCCCCACGCGCCGCCCGCTGTCCCGCCGCAGACCCAGCCACGAACCAACAGAGGACGAGTGAGCCACGCTTAGGTCGCAAATTAGAGGCGAGAGTGAAGTGCTTGACGTGACATCCAGAGGACGGAGAGGGGAGATTCTGCCTGACGGAAGCGAGAGTCACAGAGAGAGCATCGTGAAGGGGCTGGGGCCTGAGGAGGACTTTGACCTCGGCTGACCTGCTTTGTTAGTTAGGAGCTAAATGTAGCTGCACCTGGAAGGAAGTCTAAATAAAGTAGCTTGGACAAGTCAGGCTTTTATTGTCCCTCTCCTCCATGGAGCGTGATGGGGACAGGTAGCCCAGGGCTGGCCCGGCCGTGTTCCACTGGGACAGGTTCCTGAGGATTTGGGTCAGTCCCAAAGAGAGGCAGGGGGCAGATAAGCAGTTTTCCCAGGAAAATGCAGAGAAGATCAGTGGCCCCCGGAGTCACAGCGGGGCCGCTTGGGCCTGACGCTGCGGGAACCAGGGCCCCCCAGCCCTGGGCTCCGCACAGACGCCGGGAGCCTGAGGGGCAGACAGGGTCTTGAGGTGAGCAGGTGGAAACAGGAGTTTCCACGGCAGTTTCCACTTTGATAGTGTTTGTCATTAAACAAAAACAGCTCGGGGCTTAGAGGAAGAAAAACTGGGCAGGAGCTGGAACAAGATGTTCATGATCCAAAGCCACGGGGCTGGGCGTCCGACTCTCTCATCTCACGAAGCCCGTAGGCTGATTACGTTACCGGAGCGCCGTGGAGGGAAAGGTAAAGAGGAGGGGAAAACTGTCCGAGGGAGTTGAGATGTAGGCAAAAGGCTCGCCCCGTGATCTAAAGGTCCTCAGCAAGTCTCTGATCCACCGCCTCCCCCAGTTCATAACTATTTATCACCAACGGTTTTGCCTTTTTAGAAAAACATCGTTCTTTCCCTTTGTCCCAATTAATTCTTCACCTCAAGAAAGTTTCTCCTGCCCAGTTTTTGTTTCCTTTTGTCCTTCATCATCGTCAACCTACAGCTCTCCCAGCCTCAGGGAATCTGTGTATTTATGGCTATTCAATTACTTATTTTTGAAATATAGTTGACCTAACGTTATCTTCATTTCAGAAGTATACCATCAAGGGTCGATATTTGTATGTGTCATGAAATGGTTGTTATGGTAATTCTAGTGAACACCCGTCACCACACATAGTGTCAATTTTTTTCTCATCATAAGATCTACTCTCCTCACAGCCATCTCGCCCTCAGGAATCTTCTTCCAGCTGCCATGGACCTGAAGGCCTTAATTGGAGGCCTGCGGTTTAACGAGTGGTCGTGGTTCACCTGTCCTCCAGCTGCCGCCGAGTCTGCTCCTGCGGTCCCTGCCGCCAGACCCGGGTGAGCAGGCCTGTCCTCGGGGGCTGGGACACCAAACCTCGGACTCCTGGCCACATAGGCTGGAGTTCCATGTCCTTCGTGTGCTAAAGAGGCCAGTTCATTTCTTGAAGATTGTGTCCCTGACAAGGCAGCTGAAATGCTTCCTGACCTTTGACCTGTTGCCCCCGGGCTCCGGTTTCAGCTGCTCTTTCCGACTCTCCAGCCCCCCGCAGCCCCGTCAGCCTGAAATCCAGTGCTGGCACCTGGAAGGATCCAACCTCTGCGCCCTGTGGCCTCGCAGAGGCAGAACCGCCCTCCAGAAATACCGCCTGCACCTCGTTTCCCCCATCCTCCCAGAAATCCCCCCGCTTTACGGACCCCCGCCTGTCCAGGCCGGTCTGGGTCAGGTGCCGCCGCTGCGGAGCCCTGGCGCCTGCATGTGTCTGCCACGGTGTCACACTGGCTTGGTTACACCCCCATCTCCCCAGCGCACTAGTGACTCCCACTAGAAGAGCGCGCGTCTCGTGTCCCTGACCAAGCCCAGCGCTGACCATGCACCAGCCGCGGGGATGTTAACACGAGGCAGGACGGGCTGTGTCTCTGGAGCCGTGCAGGGGTAACCCAAGGTGTCACTCTCAGATATGATTCAAGGACAAAGGTTAAGTCAAAGCATGAGTGCAATCTAAGGGAGTGTCTGAGGCCACTGGGGAAAATGCACTTACTGTGGAATGACCCATTTTTATTAATTTTGTATTTCATCCTGGTGATTTCATCATCTCAAACCTCATGGAGGTGTCATTTTGATTCTGGAAATTATGCTTTAAATTCTGACGTATCACCACTTCAAATTGATTTGCTGATACATAAGAACAAAAAAAAAATTCAGTAAAATAATAGGAAAAACCCTCAGGTCTAATTTACCTTCTTTATGTAGCTTATTTGCTGCAAATGGCAAAGCAACTCCAAAACTGTGTCTTTCTGATAGAAATTTAGTCGTGCATTTGAGTGAAAACCCATATTGACACTATTGTCAGGATTCAAATTGGACATTTTTATGAGATCAACACCCCAAAGAAGAGACGTTCCATCTCATACGGAAGCCCCTTTGCCTTTCCGTTCCTTTCTGCACTGTTTTCTAGACCAGGGGTGTCCAACGTTTGGGCGTCTCTGGGCCACACTGGAAGAAGAGTCGTCCTGGGCCACAGAGTAAATACATTGCGACACATAATCACAGAGAAACCCCATCATGTTTTAAGTAAATCGACAATTTTGTGTCGGGCTGCACTCATGGCCATCTTGGGTCGCAGGTTGGACAACGCTGCTCGAGACTTTTTTTCCTACTTATCACCTCCTTTAACTTGTTAAGAGAAGGCTAGGCGCTTCGTCAAAGAACCCTGTGTCTAGAATAATTTGCTGTTTTTGCAGAAGGGCGCCCTCCGACCCCAGCTGGAAGCAAATGCCTGTTGCTGGGCCGTGAGGGGAGACGCATGATTACTCAGTGCACTTTCGAGGGTTGCTGGTTGGCAGCCTCACATGGATGCCTTCAGGCCTGGAGTTCTGAGACCCTTGGAGAAGAGTCGCTGCAGGTTGTGGCGAAACAGAGCTGGTGCTGAGTTCCTCTGATTTAGCCTTTTGACGCGTTCCAGTAAGTTACTGTGGCAACAGATTTTGTCCCCTGAGGGTCAGAGAACATTTGAGGACGTTGGAGGAGATGACTCATCCTCACCTGGAGACACAAGCAGGGAGCCCACACCTGTTACCAGAAGTTGGTCACACAACTGCGTCACTCACTGTCCCCGCCCTGTAGAGAAGACCCGCGCCCGTAGCACCTGCTGCCCACGAGCCTGTGTGAGACGGCCCATGGGGTCGCCCAGGCTGCCCTGCGGCCTCTTCTGAGGTGTCCACTGAGCTCACACCTGAGCATTCTTCTTATTTTAAAAGAATGGCAACCAGTGCTTTTCCTTTGTTTGATCTCTAGTGATTTACCTTTTAAAAACCCGCTACAATTTTAAGGTGTCAGTGTTTCCATAGGTGGAAATAATTATGCCAACTATCTTTTGTTGGAAGGACAAGATGAATTAGGATAATTGACATAAAATTGTAAGCAATGATTTTCACTTAAATGTGTGTAAGATAACTAAAAATATAGCATTTAAAACGCTGTTATAACAGTCTTAGAAACAGTCGCTTAAGATGGAATGCCTATATAATATATACATGGGTACACATTTATTTACTTGCAAGCTTAAAAATTGTTTTAAATGCAGGTTGCCTCTACTTAGGCAAATACGTTTTCTTAAATTCATGTGTTCAAAACCAACGATGCGTTTGTTTTCCTTCCTACCTTGAATGCAGTTCTACTTCAGTTTTCCAAGTCTGGGAACAGGTAGATCTGAAATGGGAAATAGAAACTCAGCTCCTTTGGAAAGTTGGACTGGCGCCAACTAATCGCTTCTTTCCTTAACACCTGAAGCACAACGTCAGGAACCCCGATCGCTGACCGCACATTTGGTGATGTCAGACTTTTGTCCTGGGGAGAAAACTTAAACCTGAATGTACTTTTTAAAGAAATTCAGTCCCAGCTTCCCCTTGTCCCCTGGGCCACGGAGATGGTTGCATCGAGGGGCATTTGTAGCTCTCTGCATTGCATCATGGGTGCCTCACAGAAAACAAGATCAGTTGCTGAGAAAATATTCTTCCAGATCTTGTTGTAGGTCAGTCATTAAACCCAGGGAGGAGAAAGACATTCCCCAGGCTTAAGTCCCCACGTGATCCCGGCTAACAACCCCAGCCTGTTGTGTTTCTCCTGCAGGAAAGCCCTGCTGCTCCCCGCCCCTCCCGCCCCCGGGCGTCCCTGCCGTGCGCTCGCACCCGTGGGGGCCTGATGTGGCCTGGCCTGTGTCTGCCCAGCATCCAGGACAGTCCCTGGCTGATCCGGGGGACCCTCTGTTGCACCAGTTCTAACAGCACATTTTCACGTCACGAACACGTCGTGAGGTCAGCGACATCCTAGCATTACCCGGGGGCCATGGTCACAGTTGAAGAAAAACAGCCCTTATGCAGAGCCGTGGGGGGTAATCGGAGTCCAGCAAAGTGGCCGCTGCTGCTCTCACGGCCCGGCTCCTCCAGCGCGGGGCCGCCCTGCCGGGTGGAGATGCAGGCTCCCAGGCCCCACTCGGACCTGCTGCATTGGCAAACTGGGGACCGTCGGGCCCGCACGTGATGCTGTTTAACAGGTTTATTGAAGCAGAATTTGCATACCTTAAAATCCGCTTAACACATAATTTTAATGGGTTTGGTGCCGACAACCATAAAATCTAAATGTTTGGTTGGTCTTGAAAACTTAAAGCTCTGGGAGCACAGGGCTTGCATTTGCCTATGGGCAAAATTGGCCAGAGCTGAGTGGCGTCAATTTTTGTTAGATGGGACATGACTTGCCCCGTCTGACACAGTCTCTCCCCTACCCTATCGTATTATACTTCGTTTGGGAAGGCGCCGTGGAGAGTCTGCCGGCCCTGTCCCTGGGACCCCTTTCAGGAAATCAGCACGCTTGGGCCCAAGAAGTGAGAGAAGCCGCCCAAGTAAATTAAACACAATTTGTCCACCTGGAACCTGCCATATGCTACTTTAAAAATATCAAGTGAAACAGATTTAAATTATAATTCTTAGTGACAAAACAGAATTCACACTACAATGCTCATATCCACTAAATTGCTTTCATGAATGACTAATGGATTTCAACCTGAAGTGTGAAACACTTCACCCAAAATCATGCCTTATGTCTTTTCAATCCATCACAAGAGATCCTGAAAACATCCTGATAAACTTAAGTTTTGAAGGTAACTAAGCATCAAGAGAAGGCAGTAAAGGGAGGGTGGCAGGAAGCATAGTAACGGGCAACGTTTATTTTGCGCCTACTGTTTGTGAAACAGCGTTAACGGGCGCACGCAAGGGGAAGACTTGGAAAGAGCGACTGTCGGGATCGACGGGGAGCCACCCTGTTATAAATGAGCGACAATTTTCAGGACCGTAATAGAAAAGAGAGATTTTTCACTTGTTTTGAATGAGAATGGAAATTAAAGACTCTATGTGCCCTTTAATATCTTAGCCACTAGCTATATGCAGCTACTTAAATTTCTATTTAAATTGACCAAAATTAAATAAAACTAAAAAGGGATTTTCTTTGCCACTCTGGCCCCGTGTCAAATGCTCACAGGTCACGTGTGGCTGGGGCCATGTGTGCACGTTGCGGGCAGAACGGCTTCTCGTTCGTCACCGCAAGTTCTTGGGACAGCACTACTGCATGATAGTATCCTTTTGAGGCATTTAAATCACGTTTGGGCAAAATTCAAATTGCTGCCTGCCAAACGTATACAAGTTAATCCAGACATAGTTTACAGCCCCTATGAAATTCAATAAGGCATAGTTGTCAGCCAGCCACATGCATGTCTTGAGAGGAGCTTGAATGTAAACCAGTGGGAACTCGTGGGGCCAGGTGTGGCGTGAGAGTAAGTGGGTTTCCCTTCCGCCGGCACTTCGAGCTTCCCTCCGTCTCGGTGCACTTGCGCGACCCGGTGAGCCCGTGTTCCTGTCGTGATTCTCAGTGTGTGAATGGGTGGGAAGTGATTTGGGCCAAGGCAAGCATTCATAACTTCGTGGAATTCCCTTGGAAGCTGCCAGAAGGAAGCTCCTCCGCCGACCTTGGCATCCCGCACAGTATGGGGTCTCCCGTAGCAGATTTTGAAGGCGAAAGGGAGTGGTGGGCAGACTCGCGCCAGCCTTACTGTGATTTCCGGACCACGACAGGCCTGTTGGAGTTTGGTGCTAAAGTCAGAAATTAAAGACATGATTTTGTAGCTACTCGAATTTGCCTACCTATCGCAACAGCACAGGCTTTTCCCGCGTGCGCTGTCCTGGTCGGGGAGAAGGGCTGGAAGCAGGAGCGTCCCCAGAGCCCCTCGGGGGCAGCTGCGGACGCAAAGCCCTTTTCTCGCAGAGCATCTTGGTCCGAACCCACTCAGAACCCACAGGCCAGCACGTTTCTGCTTCAGAGCTGCCACTCATGGTAAGAAGCACACCTGGTGTCAGGATCGGGCAGCGACGCGCACCCGAGCAGGGGTTTCACAACCTGACCCTGGAAGTCCTCTAGCCGTTTCTATTTATTCGATTGTGTCATTACTGTAAAAACGCAGGTGGAGACCCACTGCGCTGCTTTCATGACCGCGAATGGGCCACAAACTGCCGTTTAAAAACACAGCCCCCCGCAGGACCGCCGTCACCTTCACCCGTCCCCCTGACGCATGGGGCCCCCCTGAACACGGGCAGAAACACGCGCCCGCGGGCGGCTCGGCACACCCGCTGTCCCCTCTGGGGCGCGAGAGGGGGTGCTTTCCTGCTGCGGCACTTTCCACCTGAGCTGCTTCCCCACGGTTCCGGGCACCGGTGTTTCCACTGCCTGGAGTCCCAGCCCTTCTCCCGATGGGCTTGTTGCGGTCCTCACTCACCGGGAGCAAGTTCAAAGGCCTCCCTCAGACTCGATCGTTATAACTTGGAAGATAATGGGTCCACCTTTTGTTGAGAGCTATTACCATGAATTATTTTTCCCTCTCCTTATAATCTCTTCCAGTACAGTTGTGATAAAATTATAAAAATGTAAGCTGATTCTTTAGAAGCAGGGAAAACATACCATCTGAAAGATTCTATCTATATGTCTATATCTATGCTGCCAGGAAAACACACTGACTGATTCTAGGCACTAAAAGCCTATATTTTGTATTCAGATATTGCATTCAGATATTTTGTAGTTAAAATTTTAATGACAATTTCCATATTAAAATTATTTCCAAACCTCAGTTACTGATTTTCAATAATTATTATAACAAAGTTTCAACAAAGAAAAAATGTTTTGTGGGTCTCTGGGGTCCACTATGATGTTACTGTTTTTTCCCTCTGGTCCTTTTCCGCCTGTGACATCTTTTTGTTTATATTATGTTGGTTAGTATTGCCAATTAATAATGATACTAATATTCTCACAGCCACTCCAGCACCTCGAAGGGCAGATAGTTTTGTTTTTATTTTACAAATGCGCTAACCTAAGGGGTAAAAGAAAGAAAGACAGGAAGGGGCGGCAGCAGAAGTTCCTGGTAGAACCGCACGCTAGTTGTCAGGTGGGTGACCCTGGGCAGGCCGTTTCGCTTCCTCGCCCCGCAGGCAGGCGGCCCCGCCGCGGAAAGGAGGCGCTGCCCGCCGAGCGGCCAAGCCGGGTGTCCGTGCCCAGCCTGCGTGGGGGCGGGGGCAGGGGCGCTTCGAGGCTCCGCAGCGGGCAGCCCTCCCGCTCCCGGGTTCTTTTCTTCAGTGCATTTTGTAATGTCCTTAATGGAACAGAGAAGGAAAATCTAGAAAGTTAAGACAACGGGTAGATTAAGAAATTAGACATCGATAAACACTGTACATTAGGGATAAGAAGGCGTTAAGGATCATTTCATGAATCATCGCTGATTTGGATGGTGTGTGGTTTTCTAGTTGACTGGACTTACACTGTTTTCCAACTGCTGTCTTGGTTTTGTGAGTCTCCTGACAATAGACGGGCCAGAGAGCCCCGCAGAGGGTCATGGGATTATTTTCCTGGAGAGAAAAATAATATGCCAGCTGCTTCCCAAAACATATAATCGATTCACAACAAAGAATTAGAAAGACACATAAAATAACCCAGAGGTAAGATTGCCTGGCTTTCGACAGGCTTCCCACCAGGCACGTTGCTAGTGCTGTGGAAGGTGAGGATGATGATGATGGTGTGTGTGCCCAGCGGGTGACGGTGGGCGTAACAGCAGTTCCTGAGCTCTGCGACGCCCCAGGCATTCGCCTGGGTGTGTACGTGTGTTGGGTGCGTTAGATCCACCATCACTCTTAGGAAGGGACTATGAGATCCTGTTTTACCAATGAGGAAGTCGAGGCACAGAAAGGTTGAGGAATGTGTCCGCGTTAAATGATAGTAAGGAAGGAAGCTAGAGCCGAGCCCCCGACGCCTGACCTCAGAGGCCAGCCTCTTCACCGTCTCCCTGCACGTCGCCTGCGTCACCCTTACGACGGCCCCCAGGGACGAAGCTCAGGCGGCCGAGAGGCTCCCTAGCAAACCGAGGCCTAAGAGGAAGTAGGACGGGGATGGTGTGGGAAAACGCCTACGGCGGTCAGCTGGAGCCCAAGCCCATGGCCAGGGACCGGACGCCGGGCTTCCCAGATTTCAGTGCGATGATACCCTCGTGTGTATAATAGAATGTGTCCCCAAAGAAGATAAAAAGTAAAACACAATCTAAGCTCCAAGACACTGGTCTCTAATCTAACTTTCCTCTCTACCCTGTCGCCTGCAGAAGACCGAGCTTGGTCTGCGTGCAGGAAAGGAGGTCATCTAATAAAGAGGATAGTTGTTAGGTGAAGACGTTATTACAGGTCAGTATGCAGACCAGTTCCGGCCTTTAGCACACGTGACGTTTGTGCCGGAGAGTCTGTGCTGCGTGTGGAAGGTCCTTCGTCAGACGCGTCTCAGGCACCAGGTCAGAGCCTCGGCCGCCTCGTGTGCCAGGCACTGCTGGACGGGCGCCCCACGGTGCAGGTCGCAGGCTCCTCAGAGGGCGACCCAAGAGACCCGGCCCCCACGGCCCCCTGTGGCCCCACAGACAGGGTCCTGTGTGAGAAAGCTCCCTCCAGCTTCACTCCCTAGTCCCCCCCCACAGTCAGCACATCTTAATGAAAGACAACACCTGAGCCCCCGTCTAGGACAGACATACACAAACAGAGTGGCCACCGAGGCAAATGACCCTGGGTGAACAATTCTGCACCTTTATTTTTCTATCTTATTTTCACTTTTGTTTCGTTGAACAGATATTCCTTTTCTTTTTCTTAGAAGCTTAAAACAACACACGGACCAGGAGTCGGGTCACAGCCTAGCCAGCTCCCCTGCGGGGCGTGCTCCCTCCTGGAGCCTGGGGGCTCCTCCCAAGCTCTCGTGTCCGCTGTTAGCAACACTCAGGTCCCTGTTTTCTCACTGGTGGTCATTGGGGGTTCACGCTCGGCTCCTAGAGGCCACCCACCTTCCTCCCACAACCCCTGTCTCTACCCCCAAACACAGCACCCAACTCCTAGACCAGCAACACGAAAACAAAATAGCTCCCCGCAGCGAGAGCCCAGCTCCCTCTCATGATGGCTGCGGGGCCGATGGCTCTCACGTTTCACCAGGTAGGGAAGTTACACGGCGGCCTGTTGTTTGTTTGTTTCTAATCAGAGTCCTGGGTTTGAGAAAGAACTCCCATTTTAAGAGTTCTCTGTTTTCTGCGTTATTCAGTGGCTCTCCAAGGTTACCGCCCACCCCTCTCCACTTCTTGTTGCCCTTGGCCAAACAGGCTCAGAAGTTCTGTCTAGCCCTCGTCCTCAGTGATTTGGGGCATATTTGAAAATGAACCTGTTCTTGAAGCTTAAAGCTACACGAGGAAAGAGAGGCAAAAAGGGGCAAAAATATCATTCTTTCTAGGTTCTTTTGTTGAAACAAAATATTTTTGTCATCTCTGTCATGGCTACTGTTGTACCAGTGGGTTGGTAGTGACTCAAAACTGAGCAGCAAAGGGAAAATTCCACGCATATTTTCTCTGTCTTCCGCATGTGTAGAAAGTTTATGAAACGTGACCAACCACTGTCCTCTAAAGCTTGCGCTGATACTCAGCAGGTACCCCTGGGACTCACAAACTTAAATGACCCTTCGATTCTGTCAGCAGCTCACAGACCCCAGAGACTTTTAGAACTCTCCATTAGGGAGAGGTTCCTGGTAGGGGTCACCTCCTGATGTCTCAGCCCCGGTTTCTGTGACCGAGAGCGGTGGGTCCAGGAGAACCCCTGCGCTGGTGGAAATGAGCTCTTACACTGTCTGCCCCCCCCGTCCCCTGGGGCGGCTGCCGCCAGGCCTCGGCCAGAAAGGCCCTGGTTTCTCATCAGCAAGTAGGACGCCAACTATGGGTTTTTTGTAGATGTTTATCAAGTTAAGGGAGTTCCTCTCTGTTCCTAGTTCGCTGAATGATTTTATCATGAATGAGCGTTGAATGCTTTTTTTTTTGCATCTATTAATATGATTAATGATTTTCCCTCTTTAGCTTTTTGATATGATGGGTTATGTTAATTGATTTTTGAATGTTGAACTAGCCTTGAACACCTGGGATAACTCCCACTTGCTTACAGTTTATAATTCTTGGATTGATTTGTTACTATACAGTGTTGAGGGTTTGTGCAGTTATGTTTATCAAAGATATTGGTCTTGTCATTATCTTTTCTTGTGGTATTGTAATGTTGGTGTCATAGAACGAGGCTTCTGGAAGACTTTGCAGAGAACTGGTATAATTTCTCCTCTAAATGTTTTATAGAATTCACCAGTGAACCATTCTGGGCCTGATTCTTTGTTCTCTGAAGGTCATGAACTACTGATTTCATTTATTTAATAGATAGAGGCCTATTTGAATTGTCTGTTTCTTCCTGTGTGAGTTTTGGCAGAGTGGTCTTTTAAGGAATTGGTTCATTTCATCTGGGTTATCAGATTTGCCACCAGAGTTGTTCATAACATTGTTTTGGCTTCTTAATGTCCACGGGGTCTGTAGTGATGCCTCTCTTTAATTTCTGATACTAGTAACTGTGTCCTCTCCCTTTTTTCTTGGTTAGCCTGGCTAGGAGCTTATCAGTTTCACTGGTCTTTTCAAATAAGTCAGTTCTGATTTTTATTTTTTCTATTAATTCCCTGTATTAAATTTCATTGGTTTCTGCTCTAATTTTTATTATTTCTTCTATTTTGCTTATTTGGGGTGGAAGCTTAGATGACTGATTTTAGACATTTCTTCTTTCCTGACACTCTGTGTATCTGTCGCTACACGTTTTCCTCTGTGCACTGGTTTTGCTTCACCTCACAAATTTTGATGAGTGGCCTGTTCTTTTTCATGTAGTACAAAATATTTTTAAATTTCTCTTGAGATTTCTTGGTTGATCTGTGTGTTATTTAAAAGTACGTTGTTTAATCTCCAAGTATTTTGGGATTTCCAAGCTATCTTTCTGTTATTGATCTAGTTTAATTCCATGGCGGCCTGAGAGCAGACGATGTATGATTTCTAGTCTTTTAAATTTGTGAAAGTATATTTTATGCAGTGGTCCCCAATCTTTTTGGCATTAGCTTCATCAACGACAATTTTTCCACAGACTGGGGTGGGGAGGGGTGGTTTCGGGGTGCTTCAAGCACCTTGCACTTCAGCTCACCCCTTCTGTGTGGCCTGGGTCCAAACAGGCCCGGGCTGGTACTCCTCCATGGCCCAGAGGTTGGGGACCCTCGTTCTGTGGCCCAGGATGTGATCTGTCATGGCGAATATTCCACGCGAACCTGAGAAGAATGTGTATTCTGCTGCTGTTTTGTGAACTAATCAATAGATGTCGATTGTATTCAGGTTGTTTATGGTGTTGCGTTCCGCTGTGTGTTTATTGATTTTCCGTCTGTCAGATGTCCATTTTTGACTGAGAGGGGTTCAAATGTACGACTATAATATACCTTTGTCTTTCATTCTTCCGCCTTTTGTGGTTTTAATTAAGTATTTTATGATTTGATTTTCCCTTCTCAGTGTATCATTTATGTTTCTTTTTTATTTTTACATTTTTTATTGCCCTACATTTTGCAACATGCATTTGCAGCTAATCTGAGTCCACAGTTGAAAATAACACTACCCCCTTCATGGGTAGGCAAGGACTTCGTAATAACAAAGTAGCCTTGGCTCTTCCATCCCATCTTTTGTATCTTTTGCTGCCATTCATTTCACTTACACATAAGCACATATATACATAAGCATACCTAACTCAATATATTGTTGCTACTATTATTTTGAGCAAATTATATTATCTGTTAGTTCAGTTAAGAATAAGAAACATAAAAGTTTTTATTTTACTTGCATGTATTCTTTCTCTGACGCTTTTCTTTCTCCATGGAGGTTTGAATTCTGGCCTGCTATCATTTTTCTTCTCCCTGAAGAGTTTCTTTTGATGTTTCTTGTGAGGGGGTTCTGCTTGCAACAAATTACTCGTTTTCTCTCTGACCAAGTATTTATTTCCCCTTCACTTTGAATGATAGCTTCACAGGGCACAGCGTTCTGCATTGGTGTGTTTTTTCTCTCAGTGCTTTAGATATTTCATTCCACGCCCCTCCTGCCTGCCGGCTTCTCAAAGGTGGATGTGACTGTTATCCGTGCTCCTCTTTGGTGAGGTGCCTCGTCCCACTGGGGCTCTAACTCTCAGAACTGTCCAGCCGTTGGCCGATTATAGTTGGGTTTTCCTGCCTTGCCTCTGGCTTCCAGGGGAGGTTTCAGCTTGGTTCCTGCTGCGGTAGGTTGTGATTCTCTGTATTCATCTGATTTTCCAATTTTGTGGGCAGCATTTCGTCGCGGGACCTTACTTCTTAGATGGATCTAAAGAGAGTTGTTGGTGTTTCGGTGTTTTACTTATTAGAAAGGAGTGATGAGTTCTAAGTTCCTTGCGTTTGGACTGGAAAACCTGAGTTCTTTTTCATGTTTTTATTTTTAAGTTCCCCAAACCTACTATAAATCCCACAGGTCAGGGATTGGACAGCTCAGAGCTGTATCCCGAGGACCTGGGAAGGTGTGTGGCACCTAACAGGTGCTCAGTAAATATCCACTGAACGAGCGAATGGTGACAAGCCCACTCGCTGTCTCTTCGGACCTGTTCTGCCTAATCACACAGGTGGTGCCGCGTACATGTTCGCCATTCCGTGTTTTGTTTTGAGACACGCTTGCTTCTGGCATCTTAATCACATGCACATCCCTTAAAATTTGCTATAGTTATTTTCTCACTGTTTGTTTCTGCCTTCCTTCAGTCTTGTCTTCTTCCTACGTGTATTTTTAATGGGTTTCATTTACTACTCTCCACAGGCTACTTCTTCTGGGTATTTCTTCAAGGATAATTCATATTTCATGTCACTACCAAGTTTCCACATTAAAATGTTTTTTTGCTATCTCACATACCTCTAGAAGGGGCTGCTTTGGTGGTTGAAAAGGGTGCATGTACAAATATACTGGGACCACCTCCCTGGTCAAAGTGAGTCACTAAGTGTCTGCTAAGTTTCCTTTTAAGTTAAGCCACTGGTCACACATGGACCCACGCCCCTGATACAGTGCCTGGGTGACCAGGAAAGCACCCCCACCCCACATGCTAATACAGGAAAAGGAAGTGGAAAATTGTTTTAAAAGTCTCTTAAGTCAGTGACTTACACGGAGTTTCCGTCTAGCGGATTCTCTGTGTCCTGACTCTGTAGCCGAATGAGTGAAAAAGTTCCATACATTCCAGAAATAGTAATCTTTATCTTGGACCCGGTGAACTGTGAAACTGCAGGTGGTCATTTGGAATTCTTAAATATTTAAAATTTTAGTTCCATTTTGTAATCAGCCTTTCTTTTTAAAGTAATTACTGAAGTTTAAGGTGATCAGATTTGGCAAATAAAAATACAAGATTGCCTGGTTAAATCTGAATCTCGAGAAACAGTACATACCTTTTTACTTTATCTGCATCTAATGGTATATTCGGGACCGACTTAGACTGAAAAAATTACTTGTTTTTTCCTCTGAAATTCAAATGTCCCTGGGTGTTCTGTACTTTATCTTGCGACCCTTCTCAAGTACGGACACATGAGGCTGGTGCATGTTTGGGGAGCTGATGCTGTTTGTTCTGTTTAGATTCCGCTTGTGTTGAGTATTCTTTTTTTTTTTTTAATGAAAAGATGAGCTAAATTACATGGAGGCCAAAGAAATGAGTCAGAATCACAGAAGACTCTTGATTCAGCTTATAGGAAGCTATTTTGACTCAACAGATTCTCACTTGAATGTCTTAGAATAGAAATTCTCTCAAACTGCCTTTTTCAAGGTCCCATCTTGTCTAAGATACTATTGATTATAAACTCGAAGACATCTTAGGTATAAAGAATAAGATGTTTAGGTATAAAGAACAAGTTGATAGAATCTTTACAAAAACGCAGGCGGTTGACACAGAAGACTGAGTGCGTCTCAGTGGAGTGAGCCGTTGAAAGGAACTGAGAGCCCCATTCAGAAGAAATCTTTGTTTATAGGCGGGGACTCTGGGAGACGTGTCCTAGGAAGAGAGGCTTAATATTAATAATATCTTTAAATAATTTTGAACTTAGGTTTTCTTTCCCTTGACGGTTTTCCTTGTGAGAGGAGACAGTGAGCTCTAGGGCAGGTCTTTATCTTCTGCATCTTTGAATCCGCCCCCCGCACCTGGCCAAGCAGGTGCTCGGCAAGTAATTCCCATTAAACTGCAAGGCTTGCGGGAAAGGAGGTGTTTGCCCTTGAACGCAGTGCTGGGCGCTGTCCGGTCGTCTTCGGGCCCCTTTTGCGGCTGTGTCCCCGGTGCTATTTTCTTCTCACTGATGTCATCTCAACCGTCTTGTTTTTCTGGTTCTCCTCTGCACACTGTGCTGCCCTCCTGCCTCCCTCTAGCTGCTTCCCTCGGCCTCCTGATTTATCACCTCCGTTTCCTGCACGTGTCCCCAGCAGTGTCCGCTCCACGAGAGGGATTTCCTTGTGGACGGTTCTGCCCAGAACACGTGATGCTGTGTGGACAATGGGAGGAACCTGTTCGACCGGACACACATCTTCTCTTCCCCCCACTCCTACCAAACGTGTCCTCCGCCGAGCGGCGTTTCTGCACACCACCCTGCCAGCGGCCCTGGTCCGAGGGCACAGCCTCGCGACCTCCACAGCTCACAGGACCGCGCCTGGGCAGGAATTTCTTGCATGACATTTCCTTTGTTTCTCCTCCCACCACCTGCATCCTTAAAGCACCAATCTTTAACCTTCCTCCCCCAGCCTTAAAAAATAACATTTTATTTATATTTTTGAATAAGTAATGCAAATTCGTGTTATAAAATTCAGAAGGTACCGCGGATGATTTGGAGAGAAGGGAAGGCGCACCCTCCCCTGCAGCCGCTGCGCAGCCAACACCTGAGTGCAGGGCCCTCCCCGCGGAGCCGTGCGCACCCACTGTCCACATTTTCTGTCACGCATTTCCAACGCTGTTCTGCCATTTGCTTTTTAAATAATATTCATTAGGGCTGTAACTCCATTTTAGTGTTTTAAAAAAGTGTTTAGTATTTTCTAGCTTTCGCTTTTTAACAAATGACTCCATAATATCTCTTTTACAGCTATACAATGATTTATTTTACCAGGCAACTTTCAGTAGGCATTTAGAACATTCCCCAACTTTTGCTATTTTATACAACGCTGCAGTAAATATCCTTAAATACTTGTTATTTCACATATGCGGAACTATCTATAGGCTAAATTCCCAGATGTTAAATTTAGAATGTTGACTAGGCTGTTCCAGTTATTAGCGTGAAAAAATATTTTTGAATAAGTTTTTGTTGTTTTTTATCATGAATTCTTGGAGTAGAGCATCTCTATAGTTTTCCTTCCCACCAGGCACACCTTACTTTGGCTATTATGTAATTATATTCCAAATACCTGTAGAATGAAATCAAATTTTAAATGTTCTGAGAAAGCTTTCCATTCAAAGGCAACCTGACCGCCGTCCAAGTACTAACCCCGCCCTACCCTGCTTAGCTTCTGATATTGGGCGTGGGCAGGGTGTGTGGCTGTAGACTAGACCACCTTCTTACACCACACAGAAAAATTAATTCAAAATGGATTAAAGACTTAAGTGTTAGACCCCAAACCACAAAAATCCTAGAAGAAAAGATAGACAGCAAAATCCTGAATGTAGCGCATAGCAATATGAGATACAGTATGAGACATATCCCCCCAGGCAAGGGAAACAAAAGAGAAAAATAAGCAAAACAGATGGGACTACATCAAGCTAAAAAGGTTTTGCACAGCAAAGGAAATCATCAACAAAATAAAAAGCCAGCCCACAGAACAGAACATATTCTCAAGTACATCTGATAAGGGGCTAATAACCAAAATTTATAAAGAACTTACAAAACTCAACACCAAAAAATCCCCCAGCCCAATTAAAAAATGGGCAAAGGACCTGACTAGACACTTCTCCAAAGAGGACATACAGATGGCCGATAGACATATGAAAAGTTGCTCAGTGTCACTAATCATCAGAGAAATGCACATTAAAATCATGATGAGATATCATCTCACACCAGCAGAATGGCCATCATCAATAAATCAACAAGCAAGTGCTGGCGAGGATGTCGAAAGGGGGACCTCGTGCACTATTGGTGGGAATGCGGACTGCGGTAGCCACTGTGGAAAGTCGTGTGGAGATACATCAAAAACTTAAAAACGGGTCTGCCTTATGACCCAATGATTCCACTTCTGGGAATATAGCCGAAGGAACCCAAAACACTGATCTGAAACAATGTAAGTGCCCCTACGCTCCCTGCAGCATTATTTGCAATCACTAATATAGAGAAGCAGCCCAAGTGCCCATCGGCGGGTGACTGGATAGAACAACTACGGGGCTTTTACATGTTGGAATTCTACTCCACCGTATCAAAGAAGAAAATATTACCCTTTGCAACAGCACGGGTGGACCTGGAGAGCATTACGCTAAGTAAATAAGCCACTCTGAGAAAGACAAATACCATAGGATCTCACTCACATGTGGAATCTAACGAACGAACTGAACGGAACAGAGACGCTCATAGACGGAGAGCGGGCTGACAGCCAAGGAGAAGAGGTTGGGCGGTGGAGGGATTGGGCAACAAGGGAAAAGGACTCATGGCACAATAGGGGGGTGACTGTTCGGGGCTGGAGGGTATGCCAGGACTAAATGATAATGGAAAAAATGCAACAAAAAATTAAAAATGAAGAAGGGAAAAAAGGAAACCCGAGGTGAATCTGTATGAAAAGGTAAAGAGTGACAGATAGTTTCCTTCCAATTTCTGATTTCCTGAAATGTGAGCATTTACGAGAGTTTTATGGAAGCTTTGCCTGCCCCCGGGCCGCCGCCGCGCGCCGCGCCTCCGAGCCGCTCCCCGTTTCTCCTTTCGCCCCAGATGAGCGAGCGGCCGCGCCGTCCGCGGGGTCCGCGCCGGGCCCTGCAGAGGCCCGCCCGGCTCGGCTCGGCCCTGAACCGCCCTCCCGGAGGGCGCAGGCCCGGCCAGGCCTTGCCCGCGCGACTCTCCGAGCGGACCTGGCACGGGTCGCGCGGTAAAAAAAGTCTTTTCTCTCCGTCGGCGCTCAGGGCGCGCAGGGGCGCGCGTTGGCCTCCTGGGCGCTCGAGCCCGTCTGCTCTCCGGGCGCGGATTCACAGCGTTGGGCTGCTGCCGGAGCTCGGGGCGCGCGGCGCTGCCCCCTCGCCTCCCTGGGGCACCCGTGTGACCGCGCCTCGCCAGGCGTCACAGCGACGTTCTGTTAGTCGCCCTCCCAGGCCTTTCGGGCTGCTGTTTGCGTATCACCTGCAGCGAGACTGCGAGGGAACCCTCGCCGAGGCTTCCTCTTCACGGGAAATCCCAGTTTGCTTCAGCTCGGTGACTTCCAGGAGGTCAGAGCCCGAGAAGCGCCCTGCCCGGTGTCACCTGCAGTGAAAGGGACTAAGGAGTCGTGCGGGTCGCCTGGCCCTGCCGCCTGAGGTCCTGGGGAAACGGCAACAGCCAAACCCGAGGACATACAAGCTTCTCTGACAGCACCCAATAACGACCCTATGCACTCTCTCTCTCTCAGAAATCCTCATCATCGCCATTTGCGAATACTAGTGAGTTTAGTTGAGAACCGACGGCTTCGTAGCTTTGCACAGTTTGGGCGGAGACAGGCCACCTCCCTGGTGCTGCTTGGTGGCTGAGCCATCGCCTCCCCTGTGGTTTTCCTGGTCTTACCCACAGCCTTGCTTACGCAGTGAGCCCTTCACGCACCGGGTGATGCTAGACAGTTTATTTAAAATGTGCTTTGTACCAAAGACCGCGCGCACTTCTCAGGCTGCCGCGGCGGGTCCAGGGAGACAGCACGCGCTGCAGCTCTTCGAGTCGCGGTGCTGCCGGAGACAAGTGTGACCTGATTGCAAACGTGAGCCACGCAGGTACCTTCGAAGCTCTTATAGTCCAGGTTAAAACGTGTGGAGAAACAGCTGGAAACAATTTCACTATTTTCTTCAATTTAATGTACCTAAAAGATGATCAATTTAACACTTAGCCAATACGTGAAATACTTACTGAAATCAATTAAAGAACCATTCTACTTCTTTTTCGTACTACAGTAGGTCTGAAATCTGGTGGGCATCTTGCATCTGCAGCCTGTCTCCTTTCAGACTAACTGCATGTCACGTGCTCAATAAACGCGTGTGTTCACGACAAAGATACGGGTTGGTGCGTCCCAGCACAGTGACAAACAGCCCGCAAATGCTCGCTCTTCTAGTTCCTGCCAGTCGTCCCGTTCTCTTCTGTCCTGGTCCTTTTTGACTCTACTCGGCATTCATTTACCTCTTCTTTATGCGCTGTCTCCTACTTCTCTTTCCTTTCTAGAAAGAATGCGCATTGAAAAGCACTGTTTTTCTCTGTAGACACTTCTTCCACATGTATCTCCTGAGAATGCACCACGTTCCAGGCGCCACGTGGCCTACCCTCCAGGTCTGTGTTTCCCATGATCTGTGCGTGTCTCTGCCAGGGCCATGTGCCCAGTGCGCACCTGGGGCCCGGACTGTCTAGCTCTGTGCACTCAGACACACTTATGGCAGGTTTTTGAATAGCGTTTCTGGTTTCTGTAGAATTGCTCTTGAGTTGATAAGCAGTGGTCATGAACACTGACAGCATTTGCTTTGGCTGATCGGACAGTTCAGTCACAGAGAACTCTTTGCTGCGACACAACCAGAGTGATCGTCCCTCTGATAGATTCCCCCCAGATGTGCTTTGTCACTGGGAGAACAAACTCGGCAGTGGTTCATCAACTTGTGTTGAAAAAAACAACCAAAACTGATGCTTTCATGTAGTGTTCTAAGCGAGTAACTAAAGTAATGATACAAAAGTTCTAGACATTCTACAACTGCTACAAAAGCGTTAGTGTCGCTGGTGCTATTAACAGTGTCTGGCAGCTTTGCCCTCAGTCCCAGGGAGCGTTGCCCACTGATCAGCTCCTTGGGGGAAGATAACATGGATATGTGGTCAAACAAGTGCGGGAAATGATACACGGCACACCCAGGGCCACACGGTAATAAGGGGAGTTAGGGTATTTAAAGCCTTTATGAGTTTAGCAACAGAGACATCTATTTAATTCTGTTATTTGGCCCATGTAAATAATTTTTTAGAATGACGTAACTGCTGCGAAACTGCTTTACCACAGAACATAAACTGTGGCGAATTCTGGACGAAAATAACAGCTGTGGGGGTGGGGGCAGGAGGCCTGGATTTTAAACTTGGTGTCCCTGAACCTGCAACTGAATCTTATTCAAGTCGTCTAACCTCTGTGGTCCTTAGTTTCTTCCTTGGAGAATTATAAACCAGGGGTTTTCAACTCCGATTGCGCAGGACCGTCACCTGTGGCATATTTACGACAGATAGAGGGTGAGCCCACCCCCCGCCCCAAGGCTGACTCGACGGGTCTGGAATGTGGCCTGAGTGTCTGTTGCGTGTGTCGGTGTGTCTGTGTGCTCGATGCCTGAGCACATGCGCACACTGGGTTCCAGGGAAAATGCGTGGCTCACCATGAGCTAGGTGTAAGAAGTTGGGCGAGAACCAGTCCCTAAACTCTGGGCACACACGAGGGTCAAGCACAGTCACAAAACTAGGGCCACTGAGCTTTGTGCAAGTGAGAGGTGTTTGCAGGGCGACTGTCCCGTGGCAAAGGTTCCCAGTCTGTGAACCGACCCCTCTGTCCATTGCTGTGCAGGTGGGAAGTGGCACAGATCTGAGTTTCAGGCCGTCTCTGCCTCAGTGGAAATAATTGTCTGCACACCAGCTAGTCTCTGATAAGACGTCCCTTTATTTATGTGCTTGTAGAAATTCAGGGGATAAGTCAACCCACCACGCCTGAGGCCAGCAACTTCCTATATTAGCAATATAATCATTAGTTTATTACAAGTGTGACCCCAGAGACTGCGTCCTGACCCCAGAGACTGTGCTTGTGACTTGACTTGAGAAAAGGATCCTTGCGGATGTAAGCGAAGGGTCTCTAGGGGCAATCCCCCGAATTATTTGGGTGGCCCCTAAATCCAATGACAGCCGTCCTTACAAGGCCCACAGACCGGAGAGCCAGAGGCAGGAGGAGGAGGTGAGGCTGGAGTGAAGCAGCCACAGCCCAGACCCCTGGGGCGACTCGCAGATGCAGCCTGCGAGGGGCACGGGTTTCCTCAAGCCCGGGGGGGAGGAGAGGACAGCCCTGCCCGCACCGGCTCCCCGACTCTTGGCTTCCGCACTGAGGGAGATAACGGGAGAGGCATCAGCGGTCTGTCATTAATGGCGGCGGAGCCAGAATGTAGGTCAGTGGGAAAGACCTGCATCAAGACAGGAGCCACGAAAAGGCACAGAAAACAGAGGCGGGGACATGGTGAAGTAGTGTAACAAGCCCTCGTAGCCCAGGAAAGAGAGAACAAAACGGGGTGGAAACATATTTAAAGAGTGACTGATGAGAAGTTTTCTTTTTAATTAAAAAAACAATGAAATATATAAAACCCAGAATGCAAGACGTTTTATAAAACACAAGTAGGGAAAAATAAAATAAAATAAAATACCTAGACACATTTTGCCCAAACTGATGAAAACCAGAGATAAAAAGAATTCTTAAAAAGAATCAGAGATAAATGATATATCACTTCATAGGAATTATCAGTTATTATATAGATACGTATTTCATTTTCCTCCTCTACAAATGAATTAGTTAAACAGACTTTTCATTCATTAATAGAGGATGGGAATAAAAAATATATACTTTATAATCTAAAGTACTTGACGTATAATATATAATATACTTATTATATATGTATTTAATAATGTAATATACTTGATGATAATCCAAAAAGAAGGCAAGAGAAAAAAGAATTCACAATATAAGTACAAAACCAGTAATAAGGTGGTAGATTTCAATCTAAATATATCATTGATTATATTTTATATAAAATGTCTAACACTCTAAAAATTATCATTAGATAAATTTTTAAAAATCATACGCTGCTTAGAAGAGAAACACTTTAAACAGAAAGGCTATAGGAAAGGTAAAACAAATGGGAACATAAAAAATATACAATAGGAAGAGTAACATAAACAGATGGTAGTTACATTAATATTAGACAAAATAAAAGCATTCATTGATGTAAAATTCATGAAGAAAAATGCGTCAGTTCACCAAGAACATACAGTGTTTCAAACTGTGTATAAACCTAATAAAATAGCCTCAAAATATATAAAACAAAACTGACAGACTAGGTGGTAAAGCGGGCAAACCCACAAACACAGCAAGGGAGTTAAAGCGCTCCCCCGGGCCACTGAGAGCCAGCGCAGAGCGGCTGGGACTCGGGGGCCGCTCCGGCGGACCGGGGGCAGGTGCGCGTTCTGTCCCAGAGGGCGGGAGCCTTTGCAGATGGGCCGGGGGTCGAGTCTCAACACATGAAAGGACCCAAGTCATAACGAATAGTTTCTAAGGTACAATACAGGTAGAAATAAGTAACAAAATGGTTACTAGAGTATCTCCCACATTTTTTAAAATAAAGCAATGCACTTGTAAATAATTCATTAGTCAAAGAACAAAAACCCCAGAGGAAACTGGAAACTATTTTGAGCTGAATAATAGTGAAGGTGTGACATATCAAAAGTTGTGAGATAAAGCTCGTGTTCTTGAAGGGAACTGGGTGGCCTTCAATGCCTTTCCTAAAACAGAAGAGTTGAAGCAATCAAGTGACCTAAACATGTAACTCCAGAGGATGGAGAAAGAGCACCAAGCCAAACCCAAAGGGAGCGGAAGGAAGATAATTATAAACATACAAACAGAAAGGAATGAAAATATGCAATAGAGGAAATAAACATAAATAAAATTTGGTTTTCGAAAGCATAAAATGTAAACCTCTGGCAGGACTGATATGCAAACAAGAAAGTCATGAAAATATTACAGGGGACATCCTAAAGACATTAAAATGTTAATGATGGATTTTACAAATGACTTAAAAATTTTGAAAATTTAGGTAAAATGGACAAATTATAAAACTAAAAAAAAAATCATTGAAATCACCTCACACTTATTAAATATGTTAGGCCTATACTTTAAAATTTCTATAAAAGAAAATTCCGGGCTCAGACGACTTCATGGGAGAGGGAACATCAGTTCCTGGGAAGCAGAGAAGGGCCTCCCCAGCCACTTTTCTGATGTAAACAGAGATGCAAAATTCTGAGCAAAACATTGGAGACTCAAGTGTTTGCAACAGATGCAGCACTGTGACAACCTGGGTTCTCAATATAAAAAGATTGCTTTAAAATCTTAAAAACCAATCAGTATAATTTACCAATAACAATAAAAGGACAATAATCAGATGACCACCTGAAGAGATGAAAAGAAAAAACCCAACCATTCATGATAAAAGCAAAGGAAAACAAAACTTTTAGCATATTTAAGTAGAAAAAAACTTCCTTAACTGGGAAAACGTACCTCTAGCAGCCTTGCAGGAAGCACGGTCCTTGATGTTGGGCTGTGAGAGCCGCTCACCAACCAGACAAGGCGCTCATCACGGCCCTCTGTCTGACCCGGAGCTGGAGGGGCGAGCTGGTGTAACACAGCGGGACAAAGAAGTGGCAGACGGGCCACAGCGCAGGAAAAATGGAAACGCTCATGAGCCTCTCTCTCAAACAACAGCTTACGTAGAAGCCCTAGTAAGCAACTGGGATAAGTGAATTAAGCAATTGGTTGGATACAAGGTTAATATACAAGTATCAATTAAATTTCTATATTCTAGCAACAAAAAGTAGGAAATTAAAATTAAAAATATAATTTTAAGAATATCTAATACCTAGGAATTCGTTTAATGAAAATTGTGCAAGATCTCAATAACTATAAAAACTTATTCAGAGAAATAAGAGAATAAATAAATGAAAGGGTTGCCATGTTTATGGATTGAAATAATTTGCATTGTTAGCATGCCAGTTTTAACCAAACTGATCGATAGAATAAATGCAATCACAAATGAAAATCCAGCACACTTTTGGGGATAAAGTTTGGCAAGTTAGTTCTAAAACTTACATGGAACAGCCAAAGACCGAAAATAGGCAAGACTATGTTGAAGGAAAAGAACCAGTTGTATTACTTACATGACCCATGTCAAGGCTTCTTTTAAGCTTCAGTAATTGCAACAATATGAAACTGGCACAAGCAAATAAATCAACCGATGGCATAAGTTAAAGAGTCAAAAAACAGACTGACTTCAAAATGGAGACTTGGTTTGTGGCGTTTCAGAGCAGCGAGGGGACGGGCGTGGGACCGGCTGCGTCACTATGGGCGCAGCTCCCGGCGCGTCTCCCAGCACCGGCGGGTGTCCACTCCCAGCGAGTCGCAGGTCTGCGTGGGAAGGCGAAACAAAGCCTCTGTGCAACGCAGCACAGACTGACCTACGGCCTCACGCCACGCGAGAACGTCCTAGAGAGTCATCAGAGCCGAACAGAAAAGATCAGAAAATTGGGGTCAGAATGTACGTTTGTCAAAATACACTATTAAGAAAGTAAAAACACAAGTTATTGATTGGGGGCAGGTATCTGCAATCTGTAATACCAACCAAGAGCTTGTATTGACAAAAGGAGCACAATCCATCAAACAAAAAACGTTCGGCGTCATCCTTCCACATGGTCAGAGTGCACGTGAGAGACTCGTCTGTCTGAGGACCAGAAATTGTTGCCAGGTGAGCAGCACTGGTTTCCACGATGTGGAATTTGGGGTTTAAAATGTACCAGCTGCTTGACTTGGAACAAAGAGTTCTCCATCTGTAAATAAATAAAAATATATGCTCAGGGGGTTTTAGCTCTACTTTCCCTTCTACTGGCGAGCCTCAGAAGCCAGGTTCTAATTTTTGTATTTTTTTTTTTAATTCTACATTCCAGACAGAGGGATTAACATGTGGAAAACACATTTTAAACCTCACGGCCAGGTTGTGATTCTAACCCACCCAGCGAGAGTTCCGTAGTTCTCATTCAAGAGCTAATGTGAAAATATATTCAAGAAATTATCATTTCAGTGTTTAACCAGCTATTCTTAGCTTTGGTATGCTAACATGAAATAATGCTTGGGCCAGGCGTCTTCCTATGTTGATTTTTTAAAATATTTTGGTTACTATCTAATATTTATCTGATGTATATTCAAAAACGCATACATGCAAATGCCTGGTGGAATACTTAACATATAGATATTCTTAAATATGTGAAAGTATATTACTTTGCAAGCCCTAACTGTTACTATTAAATCATTTGCCAGTTTTAAAACGGCGTTTATTTTAAAATTTCAAGGTCTCACAAATGTCATTCCTTTTCCGTTTTTATCTTTTTGTAAAACTACACCACTCTTGGTTTAGATTTTGACTTCTCCCATCATGAATGTCTAGGGGCCAACTGCACATCCCCCCAGTGCTAAGGAGTGTAGGGGCTTGAGGCGGGAGCCCCTGGCTGTGGGAGACCAGTGCCCGTGACTGGAAACCTTGGAAACCACCCAGGATCCAGAGTCCTGGGGCTCCCTCCTCCTCCTCCATGAACACGGTTCAGCGGACGCGCAGACCCCTACTCAGGGAGAGGGGGTTTTCACAGAGAGAGAGTAGGTGTTGACATCAGTGAGGCGGGTGACCTGGGTTTGTTTTATTTATCTATTTATTTATCTTAAATAAATAAATAGAGGCAGATTTAATGGCGGGTGCACTGGGTGCGCGCCCTGGGCCCCGACTTCTGAAGGGCCCCGCAAAACCCCAGCTTCACACTTTTTTCTAATGACACCAAGCTTGGTTTCATATGCACAATACATATGTTACATTCACATTTTATTGGAAATAAAACATTAATAGTACATAATATTTTTTATTTATTTAAAAATATGGTTGACATGTATTTTTATTTTCCCTGTCTGTCTCTTTTTTTTAAGGGGCCCAATATTTTCTTCTGCGCCCGGGTTCTCAACTGACCTTAATCCGCCTCTGTTTATTTATTTTAAAATTAAATTTTGACCTTGATTGGTTTTAAATGTAGACTTTCTACTTAGCACTGTGTGGCATTTAGGGAAGTTCTTAATCTCTCTGAATTTGAATTTACTCATCAGTTAAATCAGGAAATTATATTATTTCCCTTTCTATGCGTTAGAATCATGGGTGGAAAATGCTCAGAACCGTACGCCACACTGGACATGCCGATGTGGCATAAGTGCACACCGCCCCCCACCCCTTTCTGCCCGCGTGGGCAGCCCTTGCCACGCTGCAGGGTCCTGTGTCCGGGCCCCACGCCCCCTCCTTTGCACCGGCTCACCAGGGGACTGCCTTCCCGGCGCTTCCAACCGCGGTGCGCTGAGACGAAGGAGTCCGCCGTCCGTCTGTCTCAAACCGCATGCACTGACTGCCCTCCCACGGAGAAGCAGCTGTGTCTTTCTTTGACGGGGAGGTCGTCCGGTCCCCCCTTTTCTGGGGCTAACCTAGACGTGGGTGATCCCCACCCTGGTATTCAAGTAGTGTTTTCACCAGGGGAGGGTGAGCTCCCTGCGGTTCCTTCTACAGGGAGTCGCCGGGGAGAGTGAACGCACAGCCCCCGGGTCACTTTCTGAGACACTGTGTGGCCACAAGCACAAACCAGCCATTTTTAATAGGCCTCGAGGTCCCCACGCGATAGTCCGACCAACTGAGACTCACAGCTCCAAGGCGCCCCTCACAAGCCCTCGCTCCCTGGGCAGCGCGGCAGAGGCCACAGGAGACCGGTGATTCCAGGGAGCACGTGACCCATGAGTCTTAAGAAAACACCGCATTTTACCACTGGTCCTTAGGGCGTTTGTCAGGGAAGGTGGAGGAGGACGTCCCTGCCCCGCTCCCGCCTGCCTGGATCCCCCTGTCGCTGCCGCGGGTGTTCGCAGCCCCGGACCCGCACGCCCGCCCGCCCAGCTCGCAGGCCAGGGCTCCTCGTGAGCACACGAGTGAGGCGGCGATGGGAGAAATCCGTGGAAAGGGGTGTGTCTCTAAGTCGAAATATGTTTTGTTCTGATTCCCAAGGCTATTTTCAAAGAAGCAAAATGGGAAAGACCATGGCTGCACTTCATTATGGAAGAAAAGCGAAAGAAAGATGAGCCAAAAATGAGTTTCCAAGGATTGGGACTCATTTTTCAGAGGGACCTCTCTCAGCTGTTTAATTGTCAAAGGAAAAAATATCTGCATTTGAGTGAAGTTGCCCAAATCTGACAGAAATCTTTAAAAGCTCTTTGAAGGTAAACTTTAAATTGAGCTATCTCAGACCATCTGTTGCAAACGATCTCACTAAGCATGTCCGCGGAGGTGGGGAACGAGAGTCCTCGCTTTGGGAGTGAGACGGAGCTTGGCTGACTGCGGAGGGGCGCTGTCCTCTGGGCTGCTGGGGGGCTGCCTTGTGCACCCTCGCGTGCGCCTGTTCGAATTCCAGGAGGGACGGGCCCCAGAGTTGGAGGGGGTGCGTAGATACCAAGAACAAAGTCGGCAGCTTGGGCCGCAGGGATGGGGTGAGAGCATGTAGCCCGCACTGCTTTGTGCCTCTGGTTAGTTGCTGTTGTTATCACTGACAATAATAATCGCCATTTCTTCAACTTGGTGTGTAACCTTTCTATTCTCCCAGTGCCTCCCTGAGGTAGCTATGAGGTGTCACGATTTACAGGGAAGAGAGCTGACGTCCTAGTATGTGGCAGAGCAAGACTCGAACCCAGGTCCTTCTGGCTCTGAGGGGTGTCTTTTGCCTCTCAGTTCACGTCCTCCATTGCATATATGTTATCACATGCGGTAATATGCCCTGCGTAACATCTACATGATCTGCAAATCTTTTTTGCAGAATCATGCAAAGGTCAGAGTCTTTCTCTGCCGCTCAGCCGTGTCTAGATCTGGGCCCACCAGGGAGATGGTGAAAGCTGGACGAGATGGCGAGGCCTCCAGCCTCGGAACCAGGTGTGGCAGCTGAAGGTGGAGTCCCACCCAGCCCAGCTACCCCTCTACCCCCCACTCCCGCTGAGAGAGAGATGAGGAAATGGGAGGATTACAGTTAGAAAGACAGCAGGCCCTCGCCGACCACGACCTCACGGTCTCCGCTCCCCGTGGGCTTCTGCTGGGCTCACTCATACACCTGCTGCCCGTGGGCAGCAGCTCTGCTCCAAGCTGCGTTTTGGAAGGGGCAGTAGCATGCCGCAAGAGTCGCTGTAACGCAGTTTTGAATTACTGTAACTAATCTTTCTAGGAGGCTGCTACCCAGACACCGGGAGGGAGGCTGGGATATTGTTGGTTTTCCTTCTTGTTTTTAGACGTGAGTGCCTGTGGCATACTGACTCTTAATGTCAACAGAAGCACGCTCTGTGTCCGTGATGACGAGTTTTTCATAAGAGCGACCCGCGTTCCGACCTAACTGTTGCCCAGGGAGCTTGGTGACGCCATGCGGGCCGTGACAGCTCATTGGAAGCTCAGCTCAGAAGAGGGCGAGGGGTCGGTTCTAAAACCCCTTCCCTCAAACATGGTCACGTCGTCTGTGAAAGCACCGCAGCGAGTTGCTGGGGAGAGACAAGGGCAGAAGAGGGCCAGCGATCAGGGCCGCCTTGCGTCTGAGGTCGAGGGGGGCGGTGGCGCCCGGCCCTTCAGGGATCGCATGTCCCTTCAGGGACTTGGGAGCAGGGCAGCTTCTCCGTCGGCGTCCTGGCCCCCGTCTCCGCAGTTTCCGAGTTTGCCAGGTCCTGCCGCTCGCAAGGCTCTCCTGTTGGTTTCTCGGTTCCATCCCCTTCCTTAACTCCAGGCACGTTGGTGTCGTCGCCATCACTGCCTTTGGTGGTGTGGGTGTTGACGGCCGGCCTGCCGCCCCTCTGTGCGCGTCTGTGAACTGGCCTTTGCCCGTCTTCACCTGCAGCTCATTGCCAGGGGGCCTCCGTGTGCGCAGCCATGGACCCAGCCCCTCAACTGCTCTTTCCAGAACGTGAAGTAAGAGCTTTTCGTTTAACTGACTTCCCATTTTCACTGCAAACCGTAACACACAGGAAGGTGAACTGGGAAGGCTTTCAGACGCTCACGCCAGGCCGTAGAGGAAGCCTTTCACTGGACTGCATGTCACGGCCCGACTGATAACAACGGTCCCCGGAAACGGCTTCTTTTAAAATGCTGCCCGAGGATCGCTCTGCTTGCAGACAAAACGTGAACCTACTGTTTCACGCGTACACAAAGTTCAGCCAGAATCGGTGCAAAACCACGTGCTCCGGTATTCCTGCCATCGCCGAGCTGTTTCTCAGAGCAGCTTGTGTTCTCCACAGGACTGACACTGTCCCGTGAAAACCCCTAGAACCGCACCTGGGGAAAGGCAGGCGCTGCCCAGGAGGAGCGGGAGCGGGCCGCGCCGTGCGGCGGCCTCTCTCACATGGGACGCGGCGCTGGCTTCCGGCCCGGGGACGCCGACGGCCTCCTGACTGTTGGGACTTTCTTCCTCCCGGCCCTGACTTATCAAGCAGCGGCTCCAATATTGATGGGAAGAATTCTGGATACAGATGTTACGCGTCCCAAAAGGATTTTCCGTAGAATAACACACACGCGCCTACACACAGCCATGTAGGTCGCCTCTCTGGAATGCAAAAATGCACTCTTGAATTTTGCAAGGTTTTCTGCTTTTCCTTCATTTTGTGCTTTGTGCGTTCTTAGACTTTAGTCACACTCACGGGAAAGAAGGAACACTCGGACTTCTGCATTAATTCACAAATCATCATGGAGGGCTGCTCAGAGTCCACAGAGACCTAGATTCAAAAAATATATATATATATATGTATATATTCCACTGTACTTAAAAATTAACAAGTATCTTCCCTTCAGTCATGTGAAATATGCAAAAGCGCTGAATGAAATAGTTAATTAATCACGTAAGAGCCCCAGGAAGTGGCGGCTGCATGAATGCAGTCACTCAGCTGTTTTCGAAGGACTGCGAAGCCCTGCTGGGGCTTTTTCCAAGTCCCAGGCCCCGCGCTCAGGGTTGGATATGGAGGGTTGAGGCCGGTTCGCCACGCAGCTGCAAGGACGGTTCCCGCAAGGAGGTGCGGATGCTCAGTGAAGTGAAGCTTCAGGCCCAGGAGTAAGGAAGGGACGCGGGTGTCGATCTCTGATCAGCGTCACTGCACATCTGCCACCCAGGGTGCAGCCCGCGGGGTCCGAGACTGGCGGCCTCGTGGGGAAGAGCGTGTCTTCATGAGGCTGCCCCCCGTGCCGCCCAGGGCTGAGTCAGAGAAGCGGAATTGCTGGGAGGCACCTGGAGCAAGGGGTTCACGGGCGTTTGACTCGATGCTGTCGAAGGAGCCTGTTTTCCATCTGTGCGAGGCCGCGCCTGGGGCTGAGACCTGGAGGGGCTGCAGGTGGCAAGAAGGGCCGGTGGGCGCGAGGCTGGGGAAGGCCGGTGGAAGCCTGCCAGCCTGCGCTGAGACCCGCAGGGCGGACTGGCATCTGCGGGAGACCCTGGGCCTGATTCAGGCCTCCAAGGTGGGTGGCGGGCAGTGTGGCAGGCGGAGCTGGTGCTCCCCTCACCGAGCTGACCGTGCGCCCGACCCCGAAGCGGGGAGCCCGGCCGTCGGGAGAGCCAGTGAGGAGCCGCGCGCGGGTGCCCTGCACAGACCCGCCTGGGGCGAAGCCGCCTGGTTGACGCTCGGCCAGACCCCGCCACGGCTTGGCTCACAGGCCCCCCGGACCCGAGCTCAGCGGCCAGGGCTTCTCCTCGGGGAGAAAGCGCGCCGGGCTGCGTCTGCGCCTGCGCCCTGCTCCTTCTCTGCCCGCGACCCCTCGTTTCTCACTCGCAGGCACATTCCAGACGGCGAGTAGGGCAGAATTATTGCCCAGGAGGTAAGCAATCTGCAATTAGTTAATGGCTCAACTATTATTATTATTAAAATATGGCAAATTTCACAGGCAGCCTAGCCGTCCCACCTGTATGAACGTGTGCGCTGCCGTGGAACCACGTGGACATACGCTCAAGCTTGGTGAAGGTTTAGCTCCCTGATAAACCCGTCTTTTCCCCGTCAATGCCAATGTTACGCCTCTTTTTTAACAACACAATATGACACAATTATAGAAAAAAGCAGAACTGAATGAAACACCGCAGGATGCCCCCGGGACATACTTTGCTCAGTTAATCTTCTTCATATTCACTATGGTAAAGCTTTAGCCACAGTAATGTCTCTGTATCTGCTGCTGCATCTCCCTTCCTCGCCCGCTTGCTTTGGTGTGTGCGCTCCTGGCTTTGACTTTTTAGGGAGATGCGCAGACTTGGGTTAATCAGAGTCCTTGGTTTGCCATCATCCCTTGTCCAGACAGGGCTTTCTTTTATTTCACTTCTTTGTTTTTTATGTAATAGTATCATTAATATCCATGAAGCCACCTCTGCAACCAGAGATGAAATGCTGCCAGTCACGGGCTTCTACCAGTGCACTTCTTGGCCTCTCCTCTGTCTCCCGAGCACAGGGAACAACCCCTGCCCTGCAGCCGGAGGCCGTCGGTCCTTTAGAGAAGGTGTGCCCATCTACGCTCTCTCGCGTGGAAGCACGCACACTCTTCCACGGCGCACTCGTGCACATACCTCACAGATCCGTGGTGCAGTCTGATTTACTTTGAACTCTCTAGACCTTGTTTCCTTTACACAATTTATTAAAGTTTATGTTGTACATAAACCTGTAAACACATTCCCTGTCGCTGGTGCGTAAGGTTGCCTCATGCGGCATGTGATCCGGCCCCTGCTGGCAGGCGCAGAGCGTCCTTTCGTTTTTAGGCTTTGCCTTCACTGGGTGTTGCCGTGAACATCCTGTGCAGTTTCCTGGGGAATATCTTCAGGAGTCGATACGCTGAGTGACAAGAAGATGTGAAATATCAATTTGTAAGATATTTCAACTTGTTTTATAAAGTGGATGCACCAATTTTTACTCCTACCAGGAAAGTATCCCTCATTCCACACCCCGCCCGACATTTGAAATGGTCAGACTTCTTAATTTTTGTCATTTGAATGGATGTGGAATAGCACGTCATTGTGATATGTGCTTTGAGCACTAATGAATTGGACATATCTTTATAAATGTATCTCACCTTACATAGTTGTTGCTTATTAATGTCTTTTGCCTATTTTTGCATTGAGTAGTTGGCACTTTTCTTATTGAAATGTGTGAGTTATTTACGGTGCTGATCAATTGCTAGTGTGTCGCTAATAAATTCTAGTTTATGCTTGCATTTTAGCTCTAATGTCATTTTGGTAGTATTTTTGGTTTGTTTTTAAAAAATGTTTTCTATCCCACAGCCAGAAATTTTCTTCTAAAAACTTTCGTATTTTGTATTTAAATGTAGAACCCATCGGGAAGTCATTTTATGTATTATATTATAAAAATAAAGAACATTTCCTAGCTTCGTTTATTAAATAGTTTCTCCTTTCCCTAGCAATCTGCCATGACGTCTTTCTCACACTGAAGCTGTGTATCTGAGTGGCCCTGTGGGTGTCTGTTCTGTTGTGTCTGCACCGGCCGGGCCCCACAGTATTACTGCAGCTTCCTGTCCTGTTCAACTGGGAGAGTAGTTTGTCCTTCCTCTGTCTCCCTGGGGTGTCTGAGTTAATTTGAGCATTTGCATTCCAATCTAAGTGAATGTTTTTCAAATTCCACCAGAAAATAATATGGTTTCGAATAGATTGCATTGATTCCTTAAATCAATTTGGAGAGCATAAAAATCTTTGTACATTTCAGCCTTTTTGTCTGTGAACAAGAACTATTGTTTCGTTTGCTCAGGTCTTCTTCATATCACCCAATGGCAAAAAAGGCATAATTTTCTGCATATAGGTGTTTCATAGCTTTTGTTAAATTTTAGGCATTTATAATTTTAGATATTTATAATCTAAGATATTTGTAAGTTTGTTTGAATTCTCATTTGAATGGATGTGGACTAGCACGTCATTCTGTTATTTGATTTGAGTACAAATGAGATTGGACATATCTTTATAAATGATCTTACCTTACACAATTGTTTAAATTATATTTTCCAGTTGTTTATTACAGATGAAAGTGGCATAAAGTTTTAAAAATCCTTCCTATGTCTTGCCTCCCTGCTAAGCTCTCACATTTATAATATTTATAATAACATTTTGTTGACTTACCTATGGGTTTATACACAGAAAATTTTAACATTTATTTTTCTGGTCATGCTGGACTGTCTGGAACTTCCTGTAAAATGTTGAATGTAAGAGGCATTTTCACTTTGTTCCTGATTCTAAAGGAAATACTTCTGATATATTCTTACTTAGAATGGTGTTCACTCTAAGTTTTCTGTAGACACATGTAGAGATACAATATCGGTCAACAAAATTCTCTTAGTTTACTGACTACTTTTGGAATTAAGAACAAGTATTGAATTTTGTAAAAGCCTTGTTTCTCCATCTATTTAGATGATCATATTTTTCCTTTAATTTGTCAATAGTTTGAATAATACTTACAGATACTCTAAAAACCATTCTTTTAGTCATACAGCAATTGCAACCTGGTTATCATGTATTATCTTTTTCCATATTGTTGTTTTTTTGGTAAATATTTTGTTTAGGATTTCGGCACCTATGTTCACGAGAAATTGGGCACTATAACTTTTCATTCTCATTCTGTCCTACCTGATTTTGTGTCAAGGTTAAACTGACCTTGCAGAATCAGGCAAGGACTCCTCCTGCTATAGGAATATTCAGATTTTGTTTTTCTTGAGGTTCTCCTAGCAAGTTATAATTTCTCTCTCTTTTTTTTTTTTGCTGTGGTTAAATTTTATAATGTATTGGCATGAAATTGCTGATGGTATTCTCATATATTTTAATCTTGGCCTCGTCTTCTATCATACCCCATTTTCATGGTGTATATTTATTGGTGTTTTTTATCTCTGTCTGTGCATCTCTTTCTTTTTCCTTTTTGATCAATCTCATAGAAGTTTATTTGAAGCCAAAGTCAGCTCTACTGATGCTCTCCCGTGTTCGTTTCTATTCTGTCTCATTGACAGCTGCTCTTATCTGTATTCTACCCTTCTTCCTGCTGTCTTTGAGTTCACTCTGCTGTTCTCTTTATAAAATTTAATTTGAAAAATCTCCTGACTTTTCCATCTTTTTTTCTTCTGTCATAAAGTCATTTAAAACTTATCAGCCCCCAAAACACTGCTTTTACTGTCTCCCACAAGCTTTAACATGTAGGTTTTTTGTTGCCTTTCCAGACTCCTGTGGCTTCATTACCCACTAATATTTCTTCTTCGACTCCTGCATTAGGCAGAACTGTGTTCCCCACCTTCCCAGTACACTGGGTGGGGTGGGGGGGTTAAAATTTGCCTTTTTATTATCCCTTCTCCTAAGGGTAGCTCATCAGAGCAGCTGTCCCCCGGGGCAGCTCTTCTGTGAAATGTGTGGGGACCTGCTGTAGGGCCACACGCACCATCCGCTGTAAAAATAGTCTGTGTCTCCTTGAACAGAACGCATCTTTTCCAGTTACCAGATGCTGATTTCTACGTAGGGCTGTGAGACCAAGTGTGCCGGATGTGTGCTAGTCTCTGTTCTATTGATTTTTTTTTTTTTGTACTTGCTATCAACAGTAATTGATAGGCCTGTGTGGCAATTTCTCTTTATGTTGATTGAGATGTCAAAATTTTATGCAGTTTTAGCAGTTTTGCTACTCTCCTTCGAGGCCATGTCGCTATGGCCGTCCTCGTTTAGACCCGTCTTCCTCGCGAATGGACCCTTTTATCATTGCGCAGCCACCCTCCGCGTCCCAGCCCCCCTCCGCGCTCTCAAAGGAGCCTCGCGTTACGACGGGCGTGGCCGCGCCCGCCACTTTTGGCTGTTGTTGGCCTGGTGTGTCTTTTCCATTGTTACACTTCGTCCCATTAGTTTCTTTGTTGTTTAGGAATATTTACTATAAGAAATATTTACTATATTTACATCTAACTAGGTTAAAAATAATCCTATTTAATAATCTTTTAATCGGTGTTATGTTTACGTATTATGTTCATATGTATTATATTTATACATGTCTATATAATTGATCATTTTGTGTATATTTATTGTGGTTATTGAGAAATCCGGAGTGTTTTCTACCATCTTCTGTTTAAATTGCTCCTTTTTTTCTGAGTTTCCTTATCCTCCTTTCTTGCCCTGGCCCTTTCCCTTAACTGGTCTGGAGTTTATCCTCCGTATTCCTACTCTTCCTGCCATTGTCACTCCCTGTTTCCGCTTCTTGGACTCGACAGAATCAGAAGCCCAACGGCGTCGCCGTGTGAGCCGCACAGCGGGAGACCCCTGGGGCCCGAGCTCCTCGGTGCGCCCACGCCCTCCAGGGACGCGCCAGAGGCCCGCCCGGGGCCCGCCCGCTCGCCGGCCGCACGCGCAGGCGTTTCTCCCGTGTGCTGACCCCACGCACAGTGCCTCTGCGCCCGGGGAGCCGATCGCCTTCGCCACGCACTGGTCTCGTTCCGTGGCCATCCTAGAGGTCGCGTGAGGGGCTCACGGCCTGCTTTTGGCCAGTGGGCGAGGGGCAGGAGTGCCAGGGTGCGATTCTGCCACTGCGCAAGTCCTCAGCGGCGGCGCACGGCGGTGGGACGCAGCCAGGGCAAGCCCGCCCCCTCGGGTGCCCTGCACGGCCCCCCACCCCGTGACCAGGACCACAGCTGGTCCCTCCCGACGGCTTTGGCTTCAGCCACCTGCCTCTGCGCGTGCGGCGCGGGACCTCCCAGCTTTGGCCCCCCGACGCTCGGCCTCAGCCTCGCTGCCTGCAGACCCCTGACTCCCAGCGCCCAGGAGCAGCTTCGGCCCCTGTGGGTCCCGCCCGCATCAACTTGTCAGTCCTGGGCAGAGGGGTTTCCTGTAGCCCCTGCTCACTCACGTGGCGGGACAGCGGCTCCGTCAAAGCGCACGCAGATCGAGTTGTTACACCGGAGCCCCTCGAAGCTCCTAGTCACTCCTCACATTGGAGGAGTGAAAACGGGGGCGCTCTGCTCCCGTTTTGTGAGCCCTACGCCCCCTGTATCCCCCATTCCGGGGACTAGGGCGTGAGCAAGCGAGCACACACATGCAGGCCGACCTCCGGAGGGGAAGCTGGAACCACTAGGAGTGGGTGCCCTGAAATGTGCAAGGTAGCAGGCGTCGCCGGGCTTCAGGTGACAGCGGATGTGCTGGAGTCTGAAGGCGGCGGTGTGGGGGAAGCGCCCGCTGGGGCGGCTCTCCGACGCGTTCCGGGCGCAGTTTCTGCACACACAGCTCCCAGTGGGCTCCCTAGCCGCCGCCCCCGCCCCGCCCCAAGACATTCTTAAGCAACCTAATATTCTTTCGTAAATGTCATTTTTAGCCCTGAGTTCTATTCTTTACAACGAAGGCCCTTTCAAATTCAGTAACGCAACACCTGCTTATAGCCCTCAGCTCTACCAATGACACGATCAAATACTGGCTGAGATCTTCCTGGGGGCCCCGCCACCCCAAGCCACCTGGAATATTTTCTTAAGATGAAGATGAGGGTGGAACAGGGGTTTTCAGGCCACAGAAAACGTTTCATTAGAAAGGGGGAAACATCTTGGCAATAGGACCTTTTCTTTTGCTGCTTTATTTCAAGAGTGAACAATTGTAGTTTGATATTTAAAGTGTTTCTAAGGTAATTATTTTAATGGGCTGAAAGAGGAATCATACAGCCCAGTGACAGGTTGATTTGTTGAGACCAAGACATTGAAAGTTAATTTTAGTGACCTGGTATAAATATACACCTTAATTCCTAGCAACAAAACGTTAATTCTTTATAGCAATACACGTTTGCGGTCACTAAAATATCCAGTTTTTAAGTAACTGGTCCAGAATCAAAAAACAAATTGAACTAGTTATTTTCATGAATGTTTGATCATGTGCCTGTTTTTGTTTTTCTTTGCAAACTAATAGGGTGCTAGAGGGCATCAACCAGCCCACCCCACTTCGCCTTTCAGACACATAATCTGGGCTCCGAAAGGTCAGGAGTGGGCCCAGTGTCTCCCTTGCAGCCTCTCACTATTTTTGAGCAATTGCACGTAATTTATTTTCTTTTTCTTTAAAAAATTTTTTATTGTTATTCTGCTACCATTGTCCCAGTTTTTCCCCCTTTGCTCTCCTCTGTCCTGCTCCCACAGTTGGTCCCCACCCTGTTGTCCATGTCCCTGGGCCATTCCTCCATGTCCTTTGTCTAGTCCCTTCCCCTTCTTTCCACCATGTACCTCCCGTCCGCCGCCTCCCTCCCCCCCCGCTCTGGTCACTGTCAGCCTGCTCCACGTTCCCACGCCTGTGGTTCTGTTTTGCTCATTAGTTTATTTTGTTCATTAGATTCCTCTCATAGGTGAGATCGTATGGTGTTTGTCTTTCACTGACTGGCTTATTATTTTCTTATAACTAAAAAAGCAACGTTTGCATTTATTTTACTTCCATCTCTCAAATGCACTGTCCACATAAACTAGTAGCTAGAAAAATTGTCCTGATGTCTTTCGAGGAAACCCAAGAACAGGGGAGGAATGCGGCATATGCTGATTGGCTCTTTCAGTTTGCTTATCCTGCCTAATAATTTTCTTGATCCTGGGAAAATACTTTGAACAATTTCAATTATATGGTTTCCCAGACTATTACTTATTGCCTCTGCAACCTCTCATTTTTTCAGGAGCCATAAGATCAGGCTCGTTGGACTGTGTGCACAGTTAGAAACGTGATTTGCATTTGTTTGTGACACTTATGGTTCATGCAATCCCACTGAATTATTTGAGAAAAAGCAAAAAATGTTTGTACTCTAAAATTTCAAAACACCCAGGGGCTACCCAGCTCAATATGCATTTTATTTGCCATTCTAAAGCCTTGGAAATTTTACTGCAGAGTTTTTTAAAATAATTTAAAATGACAAAATTTGTGGATTTTTAAGTTACCTTTAACTTTTTTGGCAATGAGCGATTATAGGTATAGTTTAGCAAAGTATTATAATTCTCCTCCTAACTTTCAGTGTTTATATTTTACCTGAAAGAAAGAATTTCTTAAGTGATAATGTGCACGAAGCTACAGTGAGGCTTGCTTCATTCTCCGAGGAAGATTATGTTCTTGCTGCACATGAGTCGCTTCAGGGCGACACTTGTAATTTTAATTGCATTCTAAATATACTTAAAAGTTCAACAAAGATTTCAACAAAAGCACTGTAATGAAGTCTAAATTTTATTTTAAACTGGGAAGTAATAACACATCTTTCCTTTTTTTTCTTTACACTACAGGCTACCTTCTCTTAGAGTTACAAATTATACAGACGACTGTAAATATCAAACTCTCTGACAATTTACTTTAAAAATTACTTGAATCAAGTTTTGCCCTCTGTCATGCTTCCTGTTTTCTGACTCTTCTTACGTTCGGAAGGCAGTCTCGCTGCCTGCTGCCCTGTCTCCAGCGTCTCCCTCTGAGCAGAGCTGCCGTGCCCAGGGTGAGCAGGCGCTGCCCAAACCCGCAAGCACAGTGTTCGTGACTGTGCTTCCGAACTTCCAAATTCTGGAAACTTTCCTGTTTTCCATCCTTGGACTTTTCATTAACATAGACTTATTTTCTTACTGAAAACATTAATTTTGCTGGACATCTTTCACAGAAATAATATTGTTATGAGGTTTTGAGAGCTTCCCTTATTTTTCAGTCCTTTTATAAGGAACAGGGTTTTATATGAGGTCAGTAGATGTTATTAAAAAAATAAGAATAAGATACCTTTATATTTAATTATAAAAAATTTGTGTTGTGGAAAATTTTCGAAGAAGCAAGAAATGCTGAAGGATAATGTAAAATCTCTGATTTGGCCACTCAAAAATAAAAATAAGCCTCGCCAAGCTCGTTTTCCTCCTGCTGTTTGTGTCACATATAATAATTTGTGCACATGTGTCCTTTAGTACTATTAGGGTCATTTACGTATATCGGTATATGCGTTTCTTTTTATACTAAGATTACATATATATTTCTGATTTTTTTCATTTAACATACACTTTTACCATTTATATTATCAAATATTTTATTAAGGCATGATTTTAATGGTTGCAGTGAATTGTAGTGTATGGCTAGTCCACAATTTATTTGGTCATTTTTTCATCGCCGGACACGTATGTCTTCAATTTTTGACCCTTTGAACTCGTCCTGTGATGGAGAGCCACGTCTACTTTCCTTAATATTTTCTGGACGTGGGGCCACTGAAGCAAAGCCCACGAATCACTTAAAGACACTTGATGTGTTGCCAAATTGTTTCTGAGAAAGGCCTACCTTGTGACACAGCGTGTTGCTGCTGGGCTAGTGACCCTGACACGGTGGGAGGTGACATGGAGCCAGAGCAGCAAACAGGTCTCCGTGCCGTGGACCATCAGTCCTTCCGGCCTCCGTCTGTCCCCTGAGTGGGCTGGTTCATCCCCAACTGGCAGCTGAGACAGTAGCTTTCTCTATCTTGCAGAAATAATAAGAGAATTTACTTAGGGGAAAACGATTCTATTTCATTACATTAATAGTAAATGAATACATAGCATTTTAAGTCTTCATATTTATCCTGCTGGTATTTCTTTGTCTTTTTTCTTGGCAGAATACAGACTTCCCCAAACTCTAAGAGACATTTTCTCACTCTGTTTTGTAGCTGAGTGACAGTGACATGTGATGCCGAAGAGCAGCTAACAGTATGAAACTGTGTCCAAATTCAAAGCCCTGGACCTGGAATCTCATTTTGCTGGGCCCACAGAGATGGGTAATTACTGATAAGTAAATATGTTAGCAGTAACTAATGATAAACACATGTGACACAGTGACAAAGGGAATGGAGATCTTTTCTGTAGGCTGTTTTTAATAATCTTATCATCTGGCTCTGCATGTTTTTGGTAAGTGTGCCCAAGATGAAAACACGACTTTAGTACTGTTGACATCGGAGTTTTGGAACACAGCTGTCAGCACAGGGTTGTTTATCATTTCAGTGAAACCTAAAATACATTTCCTTTCTGCCAAGGAAGACAGTGACAGGGGGAGGCTGGGATTTCACTCTTTGGGTTCCCAGGGTTCGCCAAGTTCCCTCAAGATGGCCAGATAAGCCGGAGTGGGTGTGTGCGCG
>PVJD01010443.1:0-53636 GCA_004026545.1 Mormoops blainvillei | reverse complement strand
AAGGCAAGGACCTATATCCAAGATTACTCTATCCAGCAAAGCTATCATTTAGAATGGAACGGCAGGTAAAGTGCTTCCCAGATAAAGTAAAGTTAAAGGAGTTCATCATCATCAAGCCCTTATTATATGAAATGTTCAAGGGACTTATCTAAGAAAAAGATAAAAACTATGAACAGTAAAATGACAACAAACTCACAACTATCAACAACTGAACCTAAAAAACAAAAACAAACTAAGCAAACAACTAAAACAGGAACAGAATCACAGAAATGGAGATCACATGGAGGGTTATCAGTGCGGGGGGGGAAGGTACAGGGAATAAGAAGCATAATCGGTAGGCACAAAATAGACAGAGGGAGGTTAAGAATAGTATAGGAAATGGAGAAGCCAAAGACCTTATATGTACAGCCTATGGACATGAACTAAGGCAGGGGGGCGATGCTGGAGGGTGGGGGTGGTACAGGGAGGAGGGGGATAAAGGGGAGAAAAAAATTAGGACAACTGTAAAGCATAATTAATAAAATATACTTTAAAATAAAATAAAATAATAAAAATCTATTGACCACAAAAAAATAGTCTACTTTGTCTGATATAAATATTGCTACCACAGCTTTTTTTGTTTCCATTTGCATGAAATATCTTTTTCCATCCCTTTACTTTCAGTCTGTGTCTTCCAATCCAAAGTGAGTCTCTTGTACACAGCATATGTATGGGTCTTGTTTTCTTATGCATTCAGCCTCCATATGTCTTTTGATTGGAACATTTAATCCACTTGCATTTAAGGTAACTTTTGATAGATAAATATATTTATTGCTATTTTATTATTCATATTTTTATTTTTTTCTTCTTAAAGAAGACCCTTTAACATTTCATATAATAGTAGCTCATTCTTTGTCCTTTGATTCCTTTTTTCAAAAATATGTTTATTGATTTGAGAGAGAGCGGAAAGGGGGGAGAGAGAGAGAGAGAGACAGAGAGACAGAGAAACATCAGTTGGTTGCCTCCCGTATGGACCCTGACTAGGGATCAAACCCACAACCTAGGTATGTGCCCTGACTGGAAAACAAACCCTCAGACTTTTGGTGTATGGGATGATGCTCCAACCAACTAAGCCACGCCAGCCAGGGCTATGCTTTGATTCTAAATGATAGCTTTGCTGGGTAATCTTGGTTGTAGGTCCTTGCTTTTCATCATTTTGAATATTTCTTTCCAATCCCTTCTGACCTGCAAAGTTTCTGTTGAGAAATCAGCTAATAACCTTATTGGAGCTCCCTTGTATGTTACTAGCTATTTCTCCCTTGAGGATTTTATGATTCTCTTTGTCTTTAATATTTTGTATTTTAATTATGATGTGTCTTTGTGTGGGCCTCTTTGGGTTCTTCTTGTTTGGGACTCTCTGCAATTCCTGGTCTTGTATGTCTATTTCCTTCAACAGTTTAGGGAAGTTTTCTGTCATTTTTTTCAAGTAGGTTTTCAATTTCTCTCTCTCTTCTCGTTCTGGCAACCCCATAATGCAAATGTTGGTACATTTGATGTTGTCCCAGATGCCCCTTAAACTATCTTCACTTTTTGGGTACTTTTGTTTTTTGGCTGCTCTGTTTGGGTGTTTTCTGACACCTTGTTTTACAAATTGCTGATTTGATCCTCTGCTTCATCTAACCTACTGTTATGATTCCTTCTAGTGTGTTCTTCATTTCAGTTATTTTGTTCTTTATTTCTGACTTGCTCTTGTTTATGTTTTATATCTTTATTTTTATGTTTTCTAACTTTTTGTTGAAGTTCTCACTGAGTTGATCTCTTGTTCTGCTAAGTCCATCGAACATCCTTATAACCAGTGTTTTGAACTCTGCATCTGGTAGATTGCTTGTCTTTGTTTTATTTAGTTCTTCTTTCATTTGTGACACGTTTCTTTGTCTCCTCATTTTGGCAACCTCCCTGTGTTTGTTTCTATATATTAGGTAGAGCTGCTGTTTTTTCCAGTCTTGGTAGAGTGGACTTACATAGTAAGTGTCCTGTAGTGCCCATTAGTGCCCAGTAGTGCAGCCTCTCTGGTCACCTGAGCTGGGTGCTCTAGGTGTATCTGCCCCACATGGACTGTGTGCGCCCTCCTGTTGTAATTGATCCTTGATTGCTGTTGACACACCAGTGGGAGGGGTTGACCCTCAGACCGATCAGGTGTGAGGACCAGCTGCAACTACAGTAGAGGAGCTGCTGTGCAGGGGCTGATGTCACAGAGCAGGACTCATTTCAGTGGTGCTTCAGCACCCACTGAGTCTACCACTTGAGTGTGTTGCTTGTAGAAGTGGGTGGATGGTGCTCCAGCATGTTCTAAAGCTATCCACTGGGTGCACTGGCTTTGGGCCTCCCCAGAATGTATAGACCAAGGTTAGTCACTACCTGTGCCCTGCCCAGGGCCACCCACCATAAGCTACATACTGATCTGAGATGGCTGCTACTTGTACTGGGTGTGGAGGTGCCCAGGAGAGGCCAAGCTGTGAACCAAGGCCAGATGCCTCTAGTACCAGGCCTAGAGCCACTTAGCAAGAGTTACGTGGCACACTGAGGCCAAATGCTGCTCATCTGTGGTTTGTGAACCTTTGAGAGATTTTAGGAAAGTATGAAGACATGCCATTTGTATAGAAATGCCACTGGAAACAGCTTGGGTGGGCCTGAAAGCTGGGCGGGGTGAGGTCTCAGGAAACCACCAGGGCAGGGCAAACAGAGGTAGCCACGTTGATGGAGACTCAGGTATGGCACCCGCCTGCTGGCTCTGTGGCTCTGAGGTGGGAGGGCTCAAAGAAGGAACAATGGCCCCAGCCAGCACCTCGATCTGGGAGAAAGCTGCCTACTAGCTCTTGCCCTGATGTGAGACAATTCAGTTCCTCCCTGTGTGTCCCTGGTATCTTTGAGCTGCTTCACTAGCACTGGAGCTCAGAGTGAGTCCTAGTAAGTCCATGTGAGGGCCCTTTAAGAGGAACATCTAGGGTTCCAGCAGCCAACCTTCTCACTCAGCCACAATCCCTACTGCCTTTCACAGCCAGAAGTTATGGGAACTTCTCTTCCTGGCACTGGAAACTTGGGCTGGGGGGCCTAGTGTTGGGCTGGGTCTCTTGGTTCCTCAAGGGAGGCCTCTGCAGCTGAGATATCCCTCTTGACTTTTTTAAAATTATGCTTTATTGATTATGCTATCACAGTAGTACTGGCTTTCCCCCTTTGACCCCCCCTCCACCCAGCACCCCCTACTCCTTCAGGCAATCCCCCCACCATTGTCCGTGCCCATGGATCATGCGTATAAATCCTTTGGCTACTCCATTTCCTATATTGTACTTTGCATCCCCATGGCTATTCTGTAGCTACCTGCTTATACTTCTTAATCTCCTTACCTCTTCATCCATTCTCCCCACCCTCCCATCTGGCAACCATCTGGTAACTAACTGCTTTTCTCTTGCTGCTTTTAAGAGTCTCTCTTTATCTTTAACCTTTGGCCTTTTAATTATGATGTGTCTTGGAGTGGGCCTCTTTGCATCCATCATAATTGGGACTCTCCGTGCTTCCTAGACTTGCATATCTATTTTCTTCACCAAATTAAGGAAGTTGGCTTTCACTGATTTTTCAGATAGATTTCCAATTTCTTGCTCTTTCTCTTCTCCTTCGGGCATCCCTATGATGTGCATGCTGGACCTCTTGAAGTTGTCCCAGAGGCTGTTTATACTATCTTCATTTCTTTGGATTCTTTTTTCTTCTTGTTGTTTTGGTTGGTTGTTTTGGGCTTATGTTCCAAATCATGGTTTTGATTCTTGGCTTCATCCACTCTGCTGTTGTTTCCCTGTAAATTGTTCTTTGTTTCAATTAGTGTATCCTTCATTTCTGACTAGATCTTTTTTATGCTGTTGAGGCCCTCACTAAGTTCCTTTAGCATCCTTATAACCAGTGTTTTGAACTCTGTGTCTGATAGATTGCTTATCTCTATTTCATTTAGCTCTTTTTCTGGTGTTTTGATCTGTTCTTTCATTTGGGCCATATTTCTTTGTCTCCTCATTTTGGCAATAAGGGAAGGGAAGCTGGAGCTGGAGCATGAAGTAGAGGCGAGTCTATTCACCTCAAAGGGCTGGGTGTCCTCCAACACTGACTTGAAGCTGCCATCTTCCTGAAAGCCACCACGGCCTGCAGGGGCTCCCAAGTCACGGCTCTCTCCATCAGCCTAAGTGAGCTTAGCCCTGAAAAACCTAGAGCCCTGCGGATTCCCACTTTATCTCCCTCCTGCCCTATTTCTGGTTCTCCAATCACTCCTAGTAGGACAAGCTGGGCCCTGCTGCATGGTCTCCGGACTTTTAGGTTCTGCTAAACCCTTAGTCTGATTTTCAAAAATTGTTTCTGTTTATTAATTTGGGAGTGGGGGAGAGAGATTGATTAGTTGCCTTTCATACATGCCCCAGCCGGGGATCGAAGCTCAACCTACGTATGTGCCCTGACCGGGGACTGAACCTGCAACTTAGGTATGTGCTCTGACCGGGTATTGAACCTACAACCGTTTGGTGCACGGGAGGATGCTCCAACAAATTGAGCCACCCGGCCAGGGTCTCAGGCTGATTCTTCTCCCTCTGCTCATAACCTGGTAGCCCCTGCTCATCTCTCCAGACAGCTCCTCATCGCCTTCTCTGTGGGACCTTCCATTACCCAGTCCCTTGGGCAGAGAAAAGTGGAAATATTAGCTACTATATATATTTGAAATAGAGAACACAATAGATTGGATAAATAGTGGGTTGAATACAGTGAAGGATGAATATTGAAGAATTCTCCTAGAAAGCAGCAGAAAAGAAATATAGAAAAATATTAATTAAAAAAAACAAGAGAAATGGAAAGTAGAAGTGCCAGCACCTTGATAATAGTCTCAGAGAAAGCATAAGAATAAACAAATAAATGAGAGGAGAAAATATTTGAAAACTGGAGATAAATATCCCAAGGTTAAAGTTTACTGGATACAAAATCAATTTACAAGCATCACTGCGTTTCTGCATACAAGTAGATATAATTAGAAAATTAAAAATTTAAATTATCATTTAAATGGCATTAAAAATCAATTACTTAGAAGTCCTAGAAATACACCTAACTGAGGACATGTAAGTCCTGTATAAAGAAAACTATGTAATTTTTAAGAGGGAGATTAATGAAGGTGTGAATAAATGGAGTGAGGGACCATATTCATAGTCTGGTGGACTCAGTATTTCAAGGATATCAGTTCTCCCTTAACTGATCTACTGGTTCAATACAATTGTGTCTAGAAGACACAATTCCAGTTAGAGTTGTTGTTGTTGTTTTATGAAACTTGACTGATTCCAAAATTTATGTAGAAATGAAAAAGGCCCGAAATAGCCATGACTCCCAAGGAAGAACAATGTGGGAGGACTTGCTCTGTCAGATGTTCCAGTTCTTCAATAAAGCTGTAGTCAGTAGGACGGTAGTACTGGCACAAGGATAGAAAACTAGCCTAGAGGAACAAACAGCTCAGAAAAATACCCATTCATATATTTGCACGCATGGCCACAACAAAATTGTGGCAATGGAGCGCAGTGGTGCCAGGGCAGTCTGTTCAATAAATGACGTTGGGATAATTGGGTGTCCAAATAGAAAAAAAATACTTAATTGGATGTTTGCCTCGCATTATATATCTAAAAAAATCAAATAATTGACAGGTATAATATAAACCTAATGTGAAAAGCAAAGAAGATAACTTAGAATATATTTTTGACTTTGAGATAGTAAAAGATTTCTTAAATAAGAAACTTAAAATTACTAATAAAAGGAAGACATATAAAATTGATTACATTAAAAATAATAACTTCTTGCCCTGGCCAAGCAGCCCAGTTGGTTAGAGCATCATTCCTATACACCAAGGTTACAGGTTCGATCCCCCATCAGGGCACATACAAGAATCAACCAATGAATGCATGAATAAGTGGGACAACAGACTGATCTCTCTCTCTCTCTCTCTCTCTCTCTCTCTCTCTCTCTCTACCCCCCACTTCCTCTCTCTCAAATCAATAAAAAGTAATAACTTCTTTTCATCTAGAAACATTATAAACAGTGCAAAGACAGATTATAAAATTAAGTTCTACAATTCTACAATTCAACTAGAGAAACTTAGATAATCAATAGAAAGATATGCAAAAGACTTGAATGAGCATTTCACCAAAGACTATCCAAATGGCCAGTAAGTATATGTAAAGGCATTCAACTTCATTAATTATCAGAGAAATACCAATTCTACACTCCCCAGATTGGCAAAAGTTCAAAATTAACTATACCAAGGATCGGTAAGGATGTGAAACAACAGGGCCTCTCATACTCTGCTGCACCTAAAATTCCTCTAAGAAAGTAAAGTCTGTATTAAAAAACATCTCTTCATCTCTTTTAGTTACAGGACTAATGTTGCCTGAAATCAGGCGTGAAGGCAAATGCTGCAGATTGAATTCCCCAGATCTCCAGGTCTCTTATGTGAAATAAAAATGCCACTGATTGGGGAAAGAGTGGGCTCTCGGGAACTGGAATAGGAGCATCAGGATCGATGGCTAGATCTGAGTTCCTTAAACCCCAGCCCCACTGAGCCCTGCTTGGTGGCAGAGGCAGCACTTCTTTCCCAGCCTAATGGGCCAGACCTGCATGACTCGGGGACCCTCTAATGATTTGGCTGATCATCCTCAAGATCCACACATATCTCCCCTTGGTGCTTCCATGCCCATTACTGGATTCATTCAGATTTCTGCATGTCCCAGGGGAAGTAGAGTCGAACCTGTGAGGAGAAAGCCTAAATACACACAAAAATGGTAAGGTGTAACTAATTTACGTTGGCAGAAACCTCAGTAGCGCGTGTGGGAATTGCTTCTATGGATGACAGATTAGAGGGAAATAAAATGTAACTTTAGATTGAGGCAAGCTTTTTTATTGCGGTAACATATATAACAAAAAAATGGTACAAATAGGTGGCATTAATTACATTCACGGTGTTGTGCAACCGTCACCGTTACCTAGTTCCAAAACTTTTCATCATCCCAAACAGAAGCTCTGTACCCATGAAGCAAGAGCTCCCTATTCTCCCCACCCCCAGCAACTTCTATCCTACTTTCTCTGTCTATGAATTTGCCTATTCTAGATATTTCATATAAGTGGGATCATACAGTATTTGCCCTTTTGTTTTTGGATTAGTTCACTTAGAATAATGTTTTCAAGTTCCATCCACCTTGTAACATGTGTCTGAACTTTATTCCTTTCTATGGCTGAATAATACCTCAGTATATGTATATACCACAATTTGTTCATTCTTCTATTTTTGAACACGGAGGTTGTTTCCATCTTATGGCTATTGTAAATCATGCTGCAGTGAACATTGCTGTACAAGTATATGTCTGAGGACTTGTTTTCAATTCTCTTGGATATACACCTAGGAGTGGAATTGCTGGATCATATGGTAGTTCTCTGTTTAACTTTTTGGAAAACTGTCGAAACGTTTTTACACAGTGGCTACACCATTTTGCATTCCCGCCATCAATGTACTAAAGGTTCCAATTTCTCCACATCCTTTTCAGTGTTATACTTGTTACTATTGCCATCTAGTGGGCGTTAAGTGGTATTTCATCATGGTTTTGATTTTTTTTATTTTCCTAATAACTAATGATGCTGAGTAATTTTTCATGCACTTGTTGGCCATTTATATATTTTCTTTGGAGAAATGCCTTTTCAATTTTTTTGCCCACTTTTTAATTGGGTGATTAGTCTTTTCGTCATTGACTTATAGGAGTTCTTTATGTATTCTGGATGTTAAACTCTTATCAGATATATGATTTACAATGTTTCCTTCCATTCTATAGGTTGTCTTTTTACTTTCTTGATAATGTCTTTTGATATACAGCTTTTAATTTTTATGGAGTCCAATTTATCTATTTTTTTCTTGTTTTTCATGCTTTTGGTGTCATACTTAAGTATCTGTTGCCAAATCCAAGGTCATGAAGATTTACCCCTATGTTTTCTTCTAAGAGTTTTATGGGTTTAGCTCTTGTATTTAGGTTGTTGACCCATTTTGAGTTAATATATATAGTGTGAGGTAGGGGCCCAACTTCCTTCTTTCGCATGTGGAAATACAGTTGTACCAACACCATCTGTTGAAGAGACTATCCTTTCCCCATTAAATGGCCTTGGCGCTCTTGTCAAAAATCGCTTGGCCGTTTGACTTTGTTCTTATTTTTCAAGACTTTTTTTGTTATTCAGGGCCCCTTGCAGTTCCATTTGAATTTGAGGATTGGCATTTCCACACTTTTGCAAAAACACTGTTATAATTTTGATAGAAATCGTGTTAATCTCTATATTGCTTTGGGTGGGACTGACATGTTAACAATATAAAATTCACCAATCTACAAACACAGGATGACTTTCCCTTTATTTAGTTCTCCTTTAATTTCTTTCAGCAATGTCTTATAGTTTTCAACATACCAAACAAGTCTTTCAAGTCCTTGGTTAAATTTTTTCTTAGATATTTCTTTTAGATGCTATTGTAAATGAAATTGCTTCCTTTCAATTTTTAATTGTTCATCACTAGTATATAAAAACACATCTGGCCCTGACTGGTGTGGCTCAGTGGATTGAGCGCCAGCCTGCAAACCAGTGTCGCCAGTTCGATTCCCAGTCAGGGCACATGCCTGGGTTGCGGGCCAGGTCCCCAGTGAGAGGGATGTGAGAAGCAACTACACATAGATTTTTCTCTCCTCCTCTTTCTCCTTCCCTTTAAAAATAAATGAAATCTTTAAAAACAAAACAAAAATTTTAAAAACCCACAGCTGATTTTTACATGTTGCTCTTGTACCGTGAAACTTTGTTGAATTTGTTTATTAGTTCTATGCCCTTTCTGTGTCTGAAATGTCTTTTCTGCATCAACTGAGATGACCATGTAGGTTTTTTCCTTTGTTCTATTAATGTGATGTATAACCTTGATTTATTTTCTGATGGCGAACCACTCTTGCATTTCTGGGATAAATCCCACTTGATCATGGTGCATAATCCTTATAATATGCTGTTGGGTTCGGCTTTCTGGAATTTTGTTGCAGATTTTACATTTATATTCATGAGGGATATTGGTCTGTAATTTTCTTTCCCTGTGATGTCTCTACCTGGTTTTGGTAGGGCCGACCTTGTCCATATGGGTCAAGCAATCCTTGATGTGCTGTTAGCTGAAGCAGCTGGGAGTATTTATAAGATTTATTCTATTGATTGATTGAAACCTGGACTCAACAGTAGCCTGTGTTAAAATGCCATCTACGTATTGTAGAGGGACGAATCCAAAGGCTAGTGGTGGCGGTGGTGTGGTAGTGAACATAGCTGCCTTCCAAATGTTTAGGGCAATAAGAATGCTATAATCAATTCATCATGTACACCCCATATAACTCATCCCCTAACTAGGTGGACATTTCTTTCACAAGGGCTTTGAGAAATACATTATGAGGTGTGACCGAGACTAGCTAGGTGGTCATTAAGCCTGTTTCCTTGTTCTCCTGGGGACAAATTCAGACTACATTTTCCAGTGTTCCTGGCAGTTGAGTATAACCATTGAGCTCTAGCTAACAGAATGTGAGCGGAAGTAATTCCCACTACATCCAGGCCTAGCTCATAAAAACCTCTCACATGGTCTTTTCCTCTTCTGGTTGTCTGGGATGGAGATGACAAAAGTACGATGGTGATCAGGTTTTGAAGACGTCAGACCTTCCAGATAGAAGGCGCCTAGGCCCCCGAATCATCACTTGGAAAAGGGAAGCCCAACCTAGTAACACCTCTATTTGGAATATTATAGGAGCAATAAGTAAACTTTTATTGTCTTAAATCACAGATTTTTTTTTTTTATTTTTTATTTTTTGTCTCAGAAGATAGCTTTACCTTAGGTAACATAAGTGAGCATCAGTATTCTTTAAAAAGCATTGCAGTATTGCTGGGCTTTTTGTTTCTGTAAGTCAGGGTCATGGTGAACGATCATGATAACGATCCCCCCTGATTTCAATGGGGATGAGAGGATCACCTCCAAGGGCACGTTGGGTCTGATTCCTACAATGGACAGCAGAGCGATAGCAGTAATCGGAGTGGTTTGACTTTGTGGGGATCTGTGGTGGTTGATAATTAACATGGTTTCCCTAGTTCCAAAATAGTTGAACAGCCTAGTAAGGTCCCATTTGATTTATATAACCAAAGAAAAGTCAGTCTAGCAAATGGAATCCTGATCTAGTCTTCAAAACATAGAGTCTAGCCTCTCCCCCAGTTCATGGACCAGAGCCCCTTGAATGAAGGCGAGGGTGCATTTGAAGAGGGAATTTGCTACACTTTTCACAAGTGTGTATGGTACAGTCTCCCTCCTTGCTCTGGACCTACAGCCAGCGTAATTGTACCCTACAGACAGGGAACCATCCAGGCCTTTCAAAAGAGACTAGATACTGGTTCTAGTGACCTACACTGTCACCGTAGTCCACCTAAGTTTCGGCCCAAGTCCTTCTCATATTTGGCCCAGGATATCCTAAATCCCATCCAGTGGTGATTTCCCTAGTTTCTGGACACATTATGGGAGTACAGAGTGTATAGATGGCATGGGGGAGGGGCGACAGCTGAAGAACAAATTAATGTGTAGAAAGATCAACAGGAAAGTATAAAGAGACACAAAATATTTTTAAAGGACTAAAGGAAAGCCCTTGTTGGTGGGGCTCATCGGATAGAACAACAGCCTGCGAACCAAAATGTCGCCGGTTCGATTCCCTGTCAGGGCCCATGCCTGGGTTGCGGGCCAGGTACCCGGTTGGGGGCATGAGAGAGGCAACTGAGAGGTATTTCTCTCCCTCTCTCTCTCCTTCTCTTCCCCCCTCTTTAAAAATAAAGTTTTGTTTGCTTTTTTAAGGCTAAAGAAATGGAGGATAAAATTAGAAGTGGCCACATCGTGATAATAGGAGTCTCGGATACAGAGAAAACTAAAACTGGGAAAGCAGATCTATTTTGTGAATGAATGCCTGAACCATGTGTTAAACTGCCCCCTCAAGCCGTGAGGTCGCCTCTGTGCAGCAGTGCTCCACAACCAAATAGAATAGGTTCACACAAGCAGATCTAGAAGATACAAGAAAGTCGCCTGAGCAGGTGAATCATACTCCCACAGGCTGCATGGTCAAGACCTTTCTCAGTCACACTGGAGGCCTCCTGGGGTTTTCCCTGTGACCAGGTGACTCAGGGAACCACTATTGAAGCTTAGCTTACAGATGGTTCTGCGTGATACGCTGGCACCAGCTGGAAGTGGCCAGCTGAGGCATTATAGCCCCACTTAGGGTTGATCCTGAAGGACAGTGAGAAGGGAAATTCTCCCAGTAGGAAGACTGGCTGGTTGCAAAGATGGTCAGAGGTATAGATCTCCAGAGACTCATGTAGTTTCTAATGATCTGCCTAGGTGGTCAAGGACTTGGAAAGAACAGATCTGAGATATTATTGATAAGGGAAGAGGCATCTGGGCATCCCTCTTGGAATGGGCACAGAGTGTGAGGATACGCGCATCGCTTGTAAATGAGCACCAGGGACTCCACTGTAGAGGAGGCTCTCAATCGGATGGAAAACATCCCATTCCGTGGGTGTCAGTCGGCCTCTATCCCTGTTATCCTTTTCCTTACTGAGCGGAGTCCCGAACAAAATGGCCATGGTGCAGGCATGGAGTTGGTGCATGGGATCCGCTATATGGACTTTGATCCAGGCCAGTCTGGCTGTAGCCACTGCTGAGTGTCCAACCTGCCAACAGCACCGAAGCGCCAGGCCCCTCTATGGAATAATTGCCCAGTAACAGCTGATTAAAGATCCCCAAATCTCTACTGGCAGGAAGCAGACTGGGTAGACTACTCAGCTGCAAACATGTGCTACCTTTCACGAGAAAGGCAGGCACGGAGGGTGAAGCAAGGGCCCAGAGAGCAGAGCCAAGAGCCATGGAGAATTATTCCCAGGCCTTTAAACCTGATCAAGTAACGTCCACTCGCGCAGCTGGAGTTGAGAATTGCTATAGGCCAGTGACTCCTTTTGTGTCTCCCATTTTCTCCCCTTTGAACTGCCATGTCTATGGCAGCTATTCTGTGCCTGGTCCACCACTGTATGTTGGATGTGTTGGGGGCAGAGAATTTGTCTCTTTAAATGTCATAGATCTACACGTGGAGAAAAATAGCACTTGAGGAGCTATTCTTAAGAAACACACCCAAGGAGCCTCATTTACACGAGACTCTGGACTTCGTGGCAATGCCGAAGTAGAGACTTACAGTGGAGCAAAGGGAGCCGACCAAGCACTCAGATGAGAAAGGGCAGGGTAGCAGTGTGCCAGGCTCCTGGACTACGTAGGTACCAGGGCCTGGCCTTTAACTTTTAAGACTTTGGGGCGGCGCCCAGCTCCCCTGGAGGAACAGCCCTTGGAACCAGGCACGATGGGAAGCGGTGGACTATCCCACTGAAGCAGCTTCAGTGCTCTTGCTTCCTCCACTGTATCCTCATGGGCACACTGAGCAGACAATCCAGGACCACAAAGTGGTTCTTGTTTGCCTCGGGAGGGATAAGGGTCCCTTTATGAGTCTGATGCAAGCTGGCTAGTCTTGTTGCCAGAAAAACATGCACGCACCCCCCCCCACCACCACCACAAAAATATGTGCACAAACTCCTGTGATGATCCATCTACTCTAGCACCTTCACTTTGGGGCCCGGAAGGAGAAAAAAAAATCTGCCTACTATGAAGACATCATTAATATCCACATTTAAAAGTGAATTCGTCTTGAAAACATTGTGCTTAAGTGAAAAAACAGTCAAAAAGGACCACATGTTGCATGATTCCATTTATATAAAATGTTCAGAACAGGCAAATCCATATAGATCAGAGGTGGCCTAGAAATGGAGAATGAGGGAGGGAGTGGTGCCTAAGGGGTGTGGGGTTTCTTTTCAGAATGAAGACTCTAAAATCTTTTGCAGTGATGGTCACACAACTAGGATACACTGTAAGCCGTTGAGCTGTACACTTTAAGTGGGTGAGCTGCACGGTATGTAAATTACATTGCAATAAAGTTGTTTTTAAAAAGTGAACTCCAGTAGCAAATGACATTTGAGCTTTAGTCCCCCCATTCACAGGGTCAGAGAGAATCCTGGAGGGTGGAGAAGAATCGGAGAAGGGTCCCTGACTAGCATATAGGTTGGATAGAAAACCTTCCAGAAAGAATGAGATTATATATATTGTATATATAACCTTGGTGTTCAGGGCAATGAAGCATCAAGAACAGTTTTAAGCAAGAGTGACATGACCAGGTCTGCACTTCAGAAACATCCCGCTGATTCACCGGATTGTACACCTAAAACGTGAACTTTATGCTAAGTAAAGTACACCTCACTAAAGCCAAAAAAAACTGCTCTGGGGGCTTGAGGATAGACAGCAGCTACTGCAGGAGTTAACCTTGAGAGGTGTGGGGCCACCTACTGGGAGGTGGGGAAAACTGGCTTGGGGGAACGCCGGAGATGGAGATGGAGATCGAGATCGGGGGACGTGGGGCCTCCCGCTACGGAGAACCCGCTGGACCCCATTCCAGAGCCCAGAGCGCGGGCTTCAGCCCCAGTGCTCCCGCCAGCCCGGCGGCTGCTCCGCTGACAGGTGACGGAGCCACTCACTGTTTTCCCCCTTCGAAGAGAAAACGCACTTCAGAAACATGTTTCCAAAAAAATGTTGCTAAGGGTTTTATTTCTAACAAGAGGAAAATAATAAAATAAAATTAAAATAGGCTTCAGTTGGAACCAAGTTTCTCGTTTTGCTTTTTTTTTTTTCTTTTGAACAAATTAATTACACACCAACAATCTTGTTTTATTACAACATGAACCCAGGAGGAGGAAAGGAGACAAGGGCAGAGCAGGGAGGGAGGTCCAGGTGGTTGTGAGGACAAGCACCAAAAGCTTTCTTCAGATTACAGGGAGCCCTGGTCAGCTCCCCAACCGAATCATTTTTAAAAGAAACTGTGAGCACAGCTATGTGAAGTTTCCTCCTCCTGGGTGGACCAGTCAGGAGAAGGGAGGAGAAGGGAGAGGGAGGCAAAGGGGAGAGGGAGGAAGGGTAAGGGGAGAGGGAGGAGAGTGAGGGGGGAGAGGTGACGTTAGTGTAGCCTGGCTTGGCCAGGGCTGGAACTGGGGCAGGGGAGAGGAGATTCCCCCAGCTTGCATATGCACTGGCCTTGTCTCTGGAATGGTGCTGGCCCAGCCCCAGCCACACCCTGCCCCTCACCCCTGCCCCCCTGCCCCCCTGCCCATCCGTCTATCTGCCTCAGGTGTCTAGGAATGCTGGTTAGAGGCTACCAGGGAGGGGGACTCCAGGGGCCGGCCCCCAGGAGCTGAGGTCTGAACAATACCTTGGAGTCAGAATATAAAAGTCAAGGGACTCAGGGGTGGGCTGGGGTGGGGGGGTGGCCATCCCCCCTACTTGCCCACCTCCCAAGAAGCAGGCTTGATGGTCAGAAAGAGGATCCTTGAGGCCAAGGGGGGGTCTCTGTTGGGGTCTGTGCCAGGCTCAGCCACTGTCACAACTGTTGGTGAGGCAGCTGCTGTGGGCAGGGCACATGCAGCCGGGAAGTGAGAGTGGAGAAAGGGGCCGAGGGGCCCGGACTGGCCCCTCGGGCCGGCTCCAAGCCATTCTCGTTCTCCTGGGAGCTGGGGCTGCCAGTGGTAGGCAGGGGTTGGGGAGGACCCTCAGCCCCAGCCTCCTCCTCCAGCTCCTCTTCCTCCTGGGCCTCCTCGGCCTCCGGCCCTGAGCTCCGGACCCTCTTTGGCTCTAGCTCCTCTCGGGCTGGGTCGTCACCCTCCCCAACCCGATCCACCTTCCGCCGCCGCCGCCTCTCCAGCGCCCGGCCCCGGGCCCGGCTCCCGTGGCGCTCTGCCTTCTCCAGCTGTGATCAGACAGGCGGAAAGAGGTGTGGGCCAGTGGTCAGGCCTGGGCTCCCTGCCTGCTTGGCCTGACCTCCTGGCTCTGCCCACAACCCCTTCCTCACCTCCAGAAGTGTGCGGATCCGCTCCAGGTCTGGAGGCTGCCCAGCCTGGAGCAGCTGCCAGATGCTGTGGTTCTCATCCAGGGTCACCTCAAGTAGGTCCCCCTCCAACATGAGCTCCTCCAGCGGGGCCCGGGTTGCCTCAGGCAGCTCCAGCACAGGGCCAGTCAACTGTGGCAACAGCGAGGACAGCAGCTCCAGGTCTGGGGGTTGCAGAGACAGGCTGGGTTAGAGGCTGCCCCTGGTTGCCTCCCTACTACCACGACAGAACCGAGGACCACGTGGGTCACGTCTGGTGATATCCAATAAACAGCCTACCCACGTCTAGACCTACCTCTCTTACCTGAGCCTTCCCCCGGGGCTACCTTCTCAGGACTGGTCACACTGTCACCATTCTCCAGCAACCCCTGGACCTGCCAAAGAGCAAGAATGGGGAGTGGTAAGTGAAGAACCAGGCCCCGTTCTCCCCCTAACCCAAGACTCAGGACTCCCGACCTCCTGGAGAAGGGCAGACACAGGCTGCCCACAGACAGTCTAGGAATCTGGACAGATTACGGAAGGGGGCAAGGGGGATGGGCCAAAGGTCACGGAAGGTCAGAGATCAGGGACAGGGCTGGAGCCTAAATAGGGGTGGGGGGCTGGGACAATCACTTCAGAACAAGAGCTGGGCTGGGCAGCTCACCTTAGGCATATCCTTGCCACCACCTTCTCTAAGAGGGTCAGAGGCAGGGGCTGAAGGGTAGGTAGGGGGCTCCTCGGGTCTGGGTTCAGCCTGCAGCCGCTGGCGAAGTTCAGCCAGCCGTCCCAACAGAGCAGTCACATCCTCAGAGGCCAGTGCCTGTCTGGCACGGCCTTGCCAGCTGATGGCCCTCTCTGTGAGGCACTGCAAGGCCTCGCCCTCGGGCAGCCGCACCGGCAGTCTCTGCAGGGCTACCAGCAGTGCCAGAATGGTCTCCAGGCGCGGACGCCGCGAGCGCATGCACAGCGGACATAAGAATTTGGTGTCCCACTCCCACCAGGCCAGCAGTGGGGATGAGGTGGGACTGGCCCTTGGGGAGCTGAGGAGGCGGGGTACTGACACACACCGCCCATGGAACCAGTCCTGACACAAGTCACACTGCAGAGCTCCCGCCCCAGCCGGCACCTGCCCGCACACACAGACAGAGGTCGCAGAGGAGGCTGTGGTCGCTGATGCCAGTGGGCTGGGCTTGGCGGAGTTGGTGCGTCGCAGCTGCAGGATACCCTCCTTCTCCTTCTGTTCCCCCTCCTTGAAGGCCACAATCTGCATGCCCAGGATGAGGGACAGACGGTCAGCAGCCCACCCCGCCCTTGTCTGATGCCATAAACATCCCACTCTTGGGAGAACTGAGGCCCAGGGAGCAAGCAGTCCACCCATGATCACCCAGCTCAGGCACTTTTGTCGCCAGCTCTCCTCCCCTTTTGGTCCAAGCTCCTTACCACAGAGCCTGGGTCCCTGAGGTCCTGCGCAGATAGCCCCAGCAGCTCTGTGTCAGACTTGTACAAGCCCAGCTCCTTTTCCATCCACCGGCTGCGTTTGGTGCTGTCTGAGCCCGCGTCTGCACATGGGCAGAGCACCTGAAGCAGGAGGCAGGAAGACAGAAGGGCGATGATGGACTTCCCCTGCTATTCACCCTCGCCCCTCCCTTCCCAGCACCCCCAAACCCTCGTGTATGTTATCTGAGCTGTCTCACGACAGGCCAGAGACTGGAGAAGCTGTGGGTCAGGTACTGGCCTCACCTCCAGCAGCGTGTAGCATGAATTCTTCTTGAGGAAGGTCTTAGAGGCCTTCTCCCTCCAGGAGTGCGCTGTCAGTACCTGCAGCTCTAGCTGTCTCAGCTCCTCCAACCCCACGGGTAGGTCCCGGCCCACGGCCACCAGGCCCTCCAAGTCATCCAAGCAAGGGTAGTGGTCACCATTCTGGGACAGGGGCGAGAGAAAGCTCAATTCAACATGCCAACATCTGCTGACGTTGCTCGGTGCCCGGCTTTGCGCTGGGAAGATGAAATGGACTCGCGGTGTTGAGGGAGAAAAAAACAGGGATCATTCTAAGGTGAGCGTACCCTCCTGGCTCTACCCCCCAACTCCTACATCCATCGGCTCAGCCCCAGGTATCCAGTCAGTCCCCAGGACCCCCAGACAAGTTGTTTTGTTGCGGTTTGCCTCTTCTACCCCCCGCCCCCACCATTCTCACCCCTCACCGGCTTCCTCTCTTCCCTCAGGCCAGCCTCACGACCCCTCCGGACGCTGCTCACTAAGCACACCCCGCCCCCTCAGTGTGTCGTGCCCATTCCTCTCTGTAGCCAACCCAACCCAATGCGGGCCATCTCTCTTAGTCAGACTGAAGGTCTGGGTGGAGGGAGGGGGCAGGCGACAGGGTCCTCACTTGGATCTCATCCACATCAGCAATCCAGGCCCGGGCCTTAGCAAGAGCCTCCTTGAGGGCCTGGATGTTGGGCAGGTGAACAGGGATGTTTTCTGCCTCACGGATTATGGCCTCGAGTGTGGCTGGTGGATGCTTCTGCCTAAAGGTAGGGAAAAGAGAGGCCTTAGTCTGGGGTGGTCTGCCTGACCAGGAACCCAGCCTGACCACCAGATACATCGGCACGAGCCCCTGGGGCTGCCATGTGGGCCTACTTGCATGTATTCTGCCTATGGGTGGCTGCCAGTCACTGCTTGCTCCAGACTGCACGCACCCAACTTCTGCCAGAGCCCTCGTGCCTCTGCTTGTCCGCCAGTCTGTCAGCCTGCTGGCAGTGCCTACACACACAACCTGAGGTATTAATCTTGTGCTGCAGTTTGTCAGACTGCCCTGTGTGCAATGTCTTTCTACCAACATCTGTCCATCTGCCTGTTGGTAGCCGTGCTTGTGTGTGGGAACGTGTCAGCCTGCAGAGCTAGCCTTCTATGTACTTCTGGATCTGTCCATCTCTAGTTTCCCACAAACCTGTCTCTGCTTCTATGTGTATATGGAGTTTAAAAAAAAAAAAGTAAGATAGGGAACAAAAAAGGGAAGGAGAGTAATTACAGCAACACAGGAGTCTGGCGGCCAAGGCCGCCCATGGGAATCACCTTCAGCTTCTCCAGTAAAGGCTGAAGGCTGGCCTAGGGCAGGGAGGGGGAGAGGCTGGGCTTACCTGGCCTCCAGGCAGAGGTGGGCCTTTTCCTCCCAGCGTTCGGCAATGGTCAGCAGCTCCTGCAGCTCGGCCCGGGCCTTATCCACAGCAGGGCTAGGGGCTACACTGGCACCCGCGACCAACAGTCCCCGCATGACAGCCAGGGTGCCCCTTCGGGCTGAGGGGGCCAACGTGCGTTTCACCTCATCCAGCCATCGCGCCTGTTCCACCTGCCGCTGGAGCTGCTGGGCCTCAGGCACCTCCACCCCCAGCTGCCGCCCCCTCTCCAACAGGGACTGCAGGAGCCCTGGACTGGAGGGCAGTGAGGCCAAGGCCTCACGGGCCTCAGCCTGGTAGGCCTCCACCTGTTCCAGAATACCCTACCAGGACACAGATGAAGAACAAAGTCTTCAGCTGGGCCCACTCAGAGGTCCCATCATCCGATCCCCTTACCCCGCCTACCTTCTCACCCTTCAGTATTTGGGGAGAGAACCTAACATGGGCTGGGCTCTCCTCCTTCGCCATGCCCCGACAGTGGTTCCTAACACTCTCTGCCTATTAGAATACCCTGGGGAATGTGTTAAATGCAGATTCCTGGGCCCCAACCCTCAGATTCTTTAATAGAGGTTGGTCAGTAGTCTATGCTCTAAGTGCCCAGAGAATTCTGACGTGTAGGACCGGGAGACACCCTCCATGCTCTGCCATGCTTGGCCTTCTCACAAACCCCTACACTCATACCAGTGTCCACGGCCTTCTCCATCCCACTTCTCTACCTTCCTGAACTTGCCTTGGCTTCCCAGGCCCACACACACCCTCGTTACTTCCTCCTTTTGCTCTTTCACCTCCGCCAGGAAACCTTCCCTTGACTCCGCCTCACACCCTTGCCACCTGTCCCTCAAATCCCATTTCTAAGAGGCAGTCACAAGGCCCTCTGCTTCCTACCGCCCATTATTTTCTCACATGTGCGACCTGTCTTGCCTAAATACTTGCTACTTTTTAAGGGAGCCAAACATGGCCTGCTGCTCAGGTCCCCCCAACCCTCCTGGTCACTCAGCAGCGCGCCAAGTCCACCCCTACTTACCTTAACATCCCCGATCTGGTGCATGGCACAAGGCAGGTTGTTCATCTGGTCCAGAAAGGCCCGGAGTTCAGCTAGGGTCATCTGTAGACCAGCGACCCTGTGGGGACTGTGAAGTTTCCTATGTGGAATTTCAGGTCAAAACCCAGTCCCCTCCTTCCACGTCTATGCCGAGACCCAACACCTTCCTCACACCTCTCCTCCTTATCGCTTATGCTTCAGAGCTCCCCTCGGCTGCCCAGGGGAGACAGAGGGCTCTAAGATACAAGTGCATTCATATGATGAGGGGAAAAGAGTTAGGAGAGAGGATTACAGGATATGTTTCGGAAGCGGGGGTGCTTGGAAATTAACTGATGGTAACAGAAGCTGGACTTTTCAATCCATCCTCTACTACGAACTCTATGGTCAGGTTTATGCTTCTCTGTCCTTTTCTTGCCCCTAACCTTCCACAGCTCCTCCCTGCCCACGAAATCCCTCGGCCTGTCTAACACTCCTTCCAGGTACTGATTACAAGAAAGATTTCTAGCTTTCTTAGGACCAAGACCCTCCTCCATTCTACTTGCTTGGTTTCTCTGCCCTCCCCAACACCTCCTGGGCCACCTCGCACTGCAATACTTGTCAGCTTCCTACTGATGTCATCTGCCCAGTGGTACTCAGAGGCCCCCCCTTGTAGTACTCTTCCTAGGTACTAACTCAACAGGCTACCTGTGCCCAACACGTCATGCTGCCATACCCAGCTTCCTGGCCGCTGACCAGTCCCAGAGCCCGGGACACGCAAGCCTCTGCCTCGCTCAGGCAGTTCTTCAGTCGCTGCAGCAGCTCACTGTTAGGAAACCTCCGCTCACGGGCCTCAGACTCCAGTGCTCTCAGCTCTTCGAGGCCTGGAGAGAGAATGAGAGCAGCAAGGAGTAGGCAGTATTGAGTAAACGCAGAGGAAGAGGGTGGGGAATACAGAAGAAAAGGGAGTAGAACTTGCCTGTGGAGTCCCTCTGTCCCCCCCATCACTCACTGCGCTTCCGCCCATCCTCCACCTCCAGGGCCACTCGCACTTTGTTGGCCCAGGTGTCAAAGGACTCAGCCCGAACCTTCAGCTTATGTAGCATGGCAGGGAGCTCATCCAAGGTGTACCGATACCTGGAGGAAGAGGGCAGGGAAGAGCACCTCTGGCCCAGCTCTGCATCTCCCTCCTCGGCCCACTTCCTCCAGGTAGGTCCCCTGCTCACCGCAGGTACTGCCGGCTACTGGAGCACTTGCAGAGGTCATTGATGTGGGAAAGGCAGACAAGGCCGTCTGGGCAGTCGTAGCAGGCCAGGGCTGATAGGAAGCATGTGGTCTTACACTTGATGCACTGGCGCTCATCATCCGGGAGCAGCTCAAAAGCCTCTCGCTCAGCTTCCGTGATGCCCTGGGGGCGTTCGACCCACGCACATTATATAGAACCAGAACAGGGCCGTAGAAACCCACATCTCAGCCACTACTGAGCCCCATGTTAGAAACAAATCTATCCTGAGAGCTGTGGGGGAGACCAAACTTCAAGGAACACACTGCCTCTATGAAGTCGCAGACTCTCACAGCCGGGGGAATCAGATGACCCAGGGGATAATCAGTGTGGGCTGAGCGGGAGAAAAATTAGGTAAGATTCGGCTAAAAGGGCTTTTTGGATGGGAGAAGGTAAGGAAAGTGGTGGACCAAGGCACCAGAGCGGTGGCAAGGTGTGAGGGCAGCTAAGAGAAAGGCCGTGCGCTGGGGGACAGTGCTGGCTTCTAGTCGCTCAGAGCCCACTGGGCTCTAGGCACTGCGCTGGCTGCTTAGCAGGCGGGATGCACTGCATACACATGCGCAAGTTACAGAAACAAAACTATGTGCCCGTGTCCACTGTTACAAGATATAATATATATATTTTTAACAACATGGCTTCTAAACCTAAATAATGACTTCATCTGTTGCTCAGATGAAGAAAAAGCGATCCATTCCAAAAATGGAGGCCCAACTGGTTTTGTGGGAGAGACTGAAAGATAATACAATGCTACCACTATGGGCAATTTTAGGGAATTTAAAGGGATATTTTGATTCTTAACAGTTTTTAATCTTCTATTCTGACTTAACACCTAACCTCTGCATAAGATATGAGTCCAGTGCACATTACAAATCCCACTGGGCCATTTTTTAGCTGTGTGGTCTTGAATAAATTATTTAAACCTCTCTCGGTTTCAGTTTCCCTATCTTGTAAAATGGAGATAATGGTCCCATCCTCACTGGGTTGTTATGAGAAATTAACAAAGAAAAGGCAACTAAGGTTTTAGAAAAGTATCTTTGCACTTAGAATACATAAAACCACATTAAGACCCAAATAGCCAAAGCAATCTTGTGAAAGAAGAACAATGCTGGAGTCTGTAAGGGGTCCTGGAACCACTCCTCCAATGTCAAACGTTAGATGTAAGTTTTCAAGTGCATGGGACAGTGGGGAGTAGGGAGGGAGTTGGTGCCCCTAACACCTGTGTAGTTCAAGGGTCAACTGTATATACAATGAGGTATTGCCCAGCCATTAAAAAAAAAAAAAAAAAGAAATCTTGCCATTTGCAACACGGATGAACCTAGAGGGTATTATGTTAAATGAAATGTTAGAGAAAAACTAACGCCATATGATTTTACTTCTATGTAGAATCTAAAAAACAAAACAGAAACAAACTTATAGATACAGAGAACAAATTGATGGTTGCCAGATGGGAATGGGTGTGGGGGATGGGTGCAAACTGCCAAGAGCAGAATGAGTCGCGGGGATGTGCCGCACAGCCCAGGAAACATGGGGGCGGGCTACAGCAGGGTTACAGTTGTAACACAAATGAATAGTGCGAAAATTAATAAATAATAATATGAGAATAAACCCTGTGCTTCAGACACTCACAACTGTACACCTACTTGTGCCCACCCTGGATAGTCAATAATATCATGACTATGTGTGGTGACAGATGGGCACTAGACTTATCGAGGTGATCACTTCATAACATACATAAATGTCTAATCACTATGCTGTAAACCCGAAACTAATATAACAGTGTATGTCAGCTATCTTTTAAAATAAATTTAAAAAGTAAAAAGACAATAAAAATAAATTTTTTTAAAAGAAAGAAAAACAGATGATACACACACAGTGGAATATCATTCAGCTATGAGAAAGAAGAAAATCCTGCCATTTGTGACAACACAGACAGACGCTGAGGGCATTATACTAAATGAAACTGGACAGAGAAATACTAATAGGATATAACTTATATATGGAATTTTAAAAAGCCGAACTCAAAAACGGAGAGTAGACTGTTGGCTGCCAGGGGCCTGGGAGGTGGATGAAATGGGAAGATGTTCGTCAAAGTTATAAGTTTTAGGGTTCTAATGTACAGTACAGTAACTATAGAAAAAAAAGTACTCAACAAATATTCACTGTGATTTTCAGATAAAAATACCTATTTCACAGGCCTATCTCATTTTACTAAGGAAGAAGCTAAGTCTCAGAGAGAGAGTTACTAACCTAGCCGATGTCAGAATCTGACATTGTTTAATTCTGACTGAAGGCAAAGAACACTCTAAGGATGAAGCCCCCGAAGTATTTTTGGATCGTAGGCTCCTGTGAGAAATGGATGCCAACTGTGAGACCTCTCCCTAGAAAAGCGTACACATGTACACACACAGTCTTTTATAGAATTTCAAGACTGGAGATCCAGAACCATTCTCTAAGGTAGGGGCCATGAGTAAAGAAATCTGAATGACAGGATGAGAAGGGCTAGTCTTCCCACCTTGGTTTGGCTTCTACCTGTAGTCTGGCATAGCCCAAGGTTATCATTTAGTAACGGTGCTGAACAGAGAGAGAAAATGATGCCTGGAAATGCCCAAGGGCTCACCAACTAATGCCACAGACAGGTCTCAGAGTTCCAACAGTTAACTCTGACTGCAATTCTCCTTACAGCCCAAGCTCATAGGAAAGTTGTAAGTGAGCTTTAAAATAATAAAGTGTTACCCTAAACTGGCAGCAAGGGGTCCCTCAGGACTAGCATTCCTGTGTAATCCTATAGAGGACTCTAAATTACGTAATTCCCTAATTGGGTAAGTGCAGAGCTTTAAGAAGGCAGCTGAACTACACTCATCTACACACACAACCGGCACATGCTTATGAGAAATCTATTAAAGGAGGACTGCCTTCTACTTGGTAGTATTGCCTCAGTGTGAGCCACTAAGCCATCTGAATGTAATAAAATGGCATTTCCAAAGAAATGCTCATATTTCATTTTCTTCATGTATTAGTATTACCAATTACAGCAGCTGCTACACTGCAAGTGCAGTAATAGATGCTTTGAATAAATCACCTTATTCAAGCTTTACCACCTTGCAAGTTAAGTATTTATTTCCATTTCACAGAGTGGGAAAGTGAGACTGTAAGAGGTTAAGTGACTTGAAAAAGTCATCCAGCTAATCTGCATATCTCAGTCTGCCTCAGTTGGGTTATTTAAATAATAATAGCAGCTATACTAGCACCTGCTAGGGTTCAGCTACTCAATCAACATCTTAATCTACTCCACTATTCAAAACGTAAACACCATTATAATCCCAATTTTTCAGACAGGTGTAGTGATACCCAGTGAAGTAAATTAACTTCTTGTGGTTGTTGGTAAACGGTAGAGCAGGGAATGGAACGTGGTTCCCTATCCAAACGCATCTAGTTCTTTCCACTATTTCCCAAAAATAGATGCTACATCCACTTCTCAAGGCTGCCCCTTCCCCCACCACTTCCATGCTAGGGTGCCTGCTCCGGGGCACTTTCGCCACTACTCACCTTCTCCAGCAGAGCCTTGCGTAGACGCCGCTCCTCCTGCACCATGATGAACATCTCTTTATGCACAGCTGCCGCCAGGTTCAGGTCCAGCTTCTCTGGGCAGGCAGCCATCTTGCATATGAGCTCCTCGTGGGAGAAGACGCAGTATCTACGGAGGCGGCGGTAGTGCTCGATGCACTGGCGCCCAGCTGGCAACTGTGAATAGGTTCCAAGTTGAGTCTGGCCAAGTCTGGAGGCCATGGTGCCTCAGCTTCCCCATAACCCTCCTGCTTTTTCCCTTCCAGCTCACCACACTCCAGACTCACCCAGTCAGCAGTGCAAAAGTTGACAGCCTCGGCAAAATTGTAGCCTTGGTTGAAGCCACTGTGGTAAGCACGAGGGAAGGTAATGACAAATTCTCCTGCGCACTGGTTTGTGCGGACCACCTGAGGGAGAAAGGCCCAAGTGAGACAGAGGTCTTCTAGTCTGCAGAAACCTGATCTAAGTTCAGGGTTCTTAAGGAGACAAAGAAAAGAACGCAGTCTGACAATAGATTCCCAGACCCTCAAACTCTGAAAGGAAGGACCACTGGTCTCTGCTCTCAAGGGTCTGTGTTGACAGATGACAGGAAAACTTGAGTCAAAAGTAAAAAACATACACACCAAAATGTTTCAACTTCACTAGTAATTTTTATAAAAATTTAGAATATCACCTTTCATTAAGTCACTCAAGGTTATTTTCATTAATAATTATTTTTATTGGTTATATTTACAGTTTGGGGAGCCAGATGGTTCTACAAGGTTTGTTATAAAGTCAGCAGGCCCTGCCATTCTCTACTCCCCAGAGCCAACCACTTTCACCTCTTCTGATTATTTTGGCATTTACCTGAATAAGCAACATGTCTCTATATTAAAAACAGCCTACCTCTCGATTTGCTTTACTTTCAATGCATGTATTAATAACTTAATCCCCACCTTTTGGACAAGTGTCCAACTCTACTGCCAGTTTTCACCTTTCTGTAACAGTCTCCCACAGCCTTATGATCTGTTCCCACCTGGGCCAGCTGTCCTCCCTGGATCCTCACTCTCCCATGAAGGATCACCTGTGTTCCCAGATCCCATGTTTTCCTTGCTTGGTTTATTCCTTTGCTGTGCTTGAGCACATTCTCCTTTAGCTTCCTGAGAAACAACGGTAAGAGTTTTGTTTTTGTTTTTTTTGCGTGCATATAGAAATCTAAGTTGAATATAATTTTGAAAGCATGGCTCTAATCTTCTAGATTCCAGTGTTGCTTTTGAAAAGTCTGAAGCCATTCTGATTCTGATTTCTAAGGCTTTGAATTAAACCTGTTTTCTCTCTCAAGAAGCTTGTAGATTTTTCTGGTCCCAGTGTTTGACATGAAAACCCACCAAATATACCTTGGTGTAAATCTATTTTCATTCATGTACTGGGTAGGTAGGCCCTCTGATTCAAGAAACTCAGTCTTTCGATTCAGGGGAATTTTCTTGAGTGATTTCATTACTGATTTGATCCTTTCAATTTTTATCTATTTCCTTTTCAGAACTCCTATCATTTGAATATTAAACCTCCTAAACAAATTCTGGTTTTCTCTGCATTTTTCCATCTTTATCTTTTTATTCTATTTTTTTTCTGGTTGAGTTCAACTATTCATCTTCTAACCTTCTAAAAAAATTTTTTTTAGTTTTGCTAGCATAATTTTAATTTCCAAGAGCTCTTTTTTATTCTCTGTATGCTCTCTGGAAACAGTATTTGTTCTTATTCTGTGTTTGCAAATATATGCTCATCTCTGAAGATATTAATGAGGTTTCTTTTCCTTTCCTTTTTAAAGTTTACTTCCCCCTGCCTATGCTCTGTTTCTCCAAGTTGCTTTTTTTCCTGTTTGGGTCTATTTTCTACAAGTTTCCTTGGTTGTATGTTCATTTGTGGCTACTTATGTTTAAGTGTAAGAAATGAAAAAGAATAGAAACTGAATATATAGGGGAAGTTTGTCAACTGTGAGCTTCACTGTAGGGTGCACTGGCTGAGCCACGCAGTTTGGGAAAATCTAGGTCTTTCCTTTTGGGCCAGATTCCCCCAACTCTCCCATTTTTTTGCCTGAAGGAAAAAGGTCTGACTATCAATGTTCTGAAAGCCAAGTGGAGGAATACAGCTGGGAACCTCAGCATCTAGTATGCATACAATAACGAATCCTATTATTTTCATTATATCTCTACCCTCATCTGTATCTAGAAGACCTCAATCCAGGGATCTATTTTAACCTCTTCAAAAGTAAATTTCCAGTCTTTTGCTAGAATGAGGAAAGGTCACTTTTCCAGCTGCCCAGCATGGGAGGGTATCTCACAGCTGCTTATAGAGATATGAACCAATCCCTATTTTCACCTCGTTCTTGATCCCCAGAATGCCTGGTGCCACCAACTACTAAACCTTTGGGGGATTCTGAGGTATAAATCAGGTGGGTTCTCGGGTGTACAAGTGCTGGTTTAAGACTGAGTTTTCTTATCTGTTTTCTAGCTTCAAGCATTTTGTTTATCACTGCCTTCTCTTGTTTACCCATCTTTACTCTTTTACCTTAAAAAGAAAAAAGCCTTTTGTGCCATTTTAGTGGAGTTTCAGTACAGAATGGAAGTATCCATGTGTATGCTTAATTAACCATCTTTACCAAATCTCATAAAATTTTCTAAGATGAATATTCAATGCTGATAAAGACAAAGTGAAATAGGTACAGTGTCAATAAGGGGACCAATAACCTTTACTCTCTAGAAGGTAAAACTGCTAATACCTATCAAGAACCTAAGATGTTTACAACCATTCAACCCGACAGTTCCTCTGCTACGGTTCTAGATTAATGTGGAGAGAATTATCATCCTAATAATACTGAATCTTCCCATTTGTGAAAACATCTAAACATTTATTCTGGTCATGTATCAACTCCCACCTCCAATACAATTTCTTCTCAAATATATCCCTACTTGGAGACATTAGCATTTCTTGCCTGTGCTATTGCACTGGGCCCCATTACCAACCACTAGAATTATCTTCCAAAATGCAAACCTGACCCTACCGAGAGAAGCCCTCACTTGAATCCCCATGGCCACATGATAAAGCCATTGCCAGACAAGCAAACTCATACTCTTCCTTGCAAAGTCATTTCTACAAATGCTTTCTTGACCACCTCATCCCCCCTTCCTAAGGACTCAGCCTGTTCTTTTGCAGCACCTCTAGCATTTTACCCTACTTGTTTGCTCAACTCTGTTCTCCACCCATCTGTGCATACCCGTAGGCAGGGCCTGGTTTATTTACCTTCAGGGTGATGACCAGAGGCCTTGCACACAGAAGTTCTAGCAGTATTTGTTGAATGATCTAGTTCCAGCCTTAATTTTATAGACGTGAAAACTGAGTCCCAGAGAAGCCTCAAGTAGCAGAGCCAGAAATAGAACCTAATGCTCCTGATTCTTTATCTCAACCTACCCCCTCATTTGGCAATGCCACTTTACTGTTTCCTATGTAGTTATTTTAAAAAGCTCTCCCCGCTCTTTGCAGCTGTTAAAAAATGACCCAAGTGTCCATCAACTGGCGACTGGATAAACAAAATCTGGTATACCCATACAATGGAAAATTATTCCATTATAAAAAGGAATGAAATTCCGACACAGGATACAACATGGATGAACTTCAATAACTGTAAGCTAAGTGAAAGAACCCAGACACAAATTACCACATATTATTCCATTTATACGAACTGTCCACAAAAGACAAATCTGTACAGACAGAAGGCAGATTAGTGGTTGTCTGGGACTAGGGGGCTGAAATGGAGAGTGACTGCAAAAGGGCATGAAGTACCTTTTTGGGGTTATGGAAATGTTCTAAAACTAGACTGTGGTAGCACAACTCTGTAAATATGCTGAACTGTACACTTAAAATGCATGAATTTTATGGTATGTAAATTAAACTGCAATAAAGCTGCTATTGAAAAAGACTTGGTTTTTTTTTTTAAAGATTTTATCTATTTAGGTTTAGAGAGAGGGGAAGGGAGGGTGAAAGAGAGGCAGAGATACATCAATATGTGGTTGCCTTTCATGCGCCCCCACCTGGGGACCTGGCCAGCAACCCAGGCATGTGCCCTGACTGGGAATCGAACCAGCGACCCTTTGGTTTGCAGGTTGGCACTCAATCCACTGAGCACACCAGCCAGGGCTGACTTGGTATTTTTTAAAAGGTTATTATAAATAGTTCGTAGTAAGAAAGCAAAAACATTCTAGACCAGTACTGTCCAATATAATGCCAGTCACATATGCTCTTTAAAATTCTCTAGTAGCCACATTTAAAAAGTTAAACATTTGCAATTAATTTCAATATATTTTGTTTAACTTAATATAGCCATACTGTTATCATTTCAACGTGTACTTGGTATATGAAAGTATTAGTGAGATACTTTATATTGTTTGTTTTGTATTCAGTCTTGAAACCCAACAGGTACTTTAACTTTTAGCATTTCTTTTATAGGACCAACCACGCTTCAAGTGCTCGGTAGCCACATGTGGCTAGTGGCTACCAAACTGGACAGTGCCACTCTAGACCACACACTGATTACTGTGTCAAAATTTACACAGAAAAACAAAACGTGGAAACATAATATGTGAAGGAAATAAAGACCTATTTCCAGTTTTTGGGAAGGGGGGCATGTTTCTTTCAAAATGAAAATAATACTTATACTATATATCTATAAAAAGAAATAGCCTTCTCTCACCAAAGAGGAAGGCGGGGTCGGGCTAAAGATAGCTCTGGGGTAGCTCCAACTGGCTAAACTGCAGCCTGCCAACACGAGAATATGAAAATCAATAGATGTCTTGGATTGAGGGACACTGCCATGAGCAAGAGAAATGCTGTGGAAGCAAAGAGCACATGTTTAAAAGTCTGTGATAGTTTTTAAAGAAGAGGTAAAGGCTAAACAGCTACATATATATGCATCTTAGCTGTCTGAATCCTTAAGGAGAACCCTCCTCTGCTCTTATAATTTTCCTTGACATTGTAGGCAAGGTCAGACCCAATCTCTAGTGGAGAAGAGAACTGGGGGGGCCCTTGATCATCTCGACATCTCAACTTCAGTAATTCCTAAATGGAGTGAGGTGGAGATGGAAAAGGATACTCCACCTCTAAGTGGAACAAGGCTGTTTCCTCTCACTGCCTAGATATCTCAATCCCTGGTTAAATTTATCACTAAAATGTGTAATAAAAAATATTACTCAAAGAGTATGTAGCATATCAAAACAAGGTTAAGGCAAGAAAAAATTCAGATGAAAACCACTGACCCAGTCCAAAGCCTTACTGTACAGATGTCCAGGGACCTCAAGGAGACATCAGTTCAGTATGTACCGACTGCCTGCCATACCCCCTGCATGAGACTAAGTGGCAGGACAGGTAAGGAGGGTGGTGGAAGGGAGCAGGGAGGAATAGAGAGTAAGCCTCAAAGCAGAGGTGGTGAATGTACTAATCCCTGTTCCTACAGGACTGCTGATTGGGCTGTTTTAAGATCCACCCCAGGAAACTAGCTGATACTAATCAATGCTGGAAATATAAAGTCTCTTATAGGTAAGCCAGATTCTACACCCTGCAAAACATTTTATATGGTGAGAGAGGTCCACAGAGGACGATAGTATAAGCCAGGACTTCGGGGTCAACGTTTTTTTTTTAATGTTGAAAGATATTAGCACGCTTTTTAAGGTTACTTTTTCTCCCCCTGGCTTTACTGAGATAGAAAACATTGTGTAAGTTTAAGGTATACAACATATTGACTTGATAGACTTATATATTACAAAATAATTATCACCAACTGCTGATTTGACCTGTTAAGTAAAAAGACCTACCCACTGCTCCAAGGGTCACAGTATGGGAAGTAGGGCAGAAACTGCTGGCTGTCCCCTGATATTCTCTCACCTTTTTTCATAATAACAGGACCTCCAATTTGTAGCTGGTATATAACCATCCAGAACAAAAATGACATTTCCCAATCTTCCCTGAAGCTAAATGTGGCCATGGGACTAAGTTGTGACTAACAGGAAATGAATGGAAATGATGTCTGCCCTTAAAAGTAAGGAGGCTTATCTTGCCCTGTTCTTCCCCCATTTCCCTCTTCCACTGGCTGGAATGTAGATGTGATAAGAAGCCATTCCTAAGGTGTTGCCCTCAAACACATAACCCAGATGGCTCCCCATCACATTGTATAGCTGACCGCTATTATTCTGGGTCTCTATTAGAGTTGTCAAACTGATAGCCCAATTAAGACACAATAGGAATGAGAAAGAGAGGGATAGATTCCAGACAAGGACCACCACCACTGCTACAAAGGACATCACCAGTATCATTCCTACCCCTCGTCCATGCTTCCTGGGCACTCACCGGCACACCATGGGACATGAGGGTATTGGGATTCATGAGGGTGACAAGTTGGTGCAGGAGGTCAGGCTGGCTGTCAAAGAGCTCAGGTGTCAGCTTCTTCATCACCTCCTCCAAATGTTCTGCTGCAAGCGAGGGTACTCCATACCAAGTCTTCGGTTCACCCCTATCCAAGGGACAAGGGGATATACAGAGTGGTCACATCACACCCATGGTCCTGAAGGAGGCCACCCTGCTCTCCTGGTTCCCCAGGGTCCCACTCACCAGTGGAGGTAGTTGATGGAGTAACTCCAGTGATCCTCAATATGCCAGCAAAAGGCCGAGAAAACCATGCCTACATAGAGCCAGGGCACCTTCATGCCAGAGATATCTGCATTGATGTGGCACAGTACGGACTGCTCCAACACCGGCATCACATTCAGGTTCCAACCACTGGTAGCATACTCCTGTCGGGTGAAGTGTTTGTGGAAAGGGGATGAGTGTTTTGATCAAGGAGCTGAGATCTTAAGTCCAGGGAACCTTGATTTTGAGGTCATAGACCTTTCTAAAACATCTAACAGTAAGTATTCTTCTCCCCGCAAAATGTATATGCACAAAATTTCAATTCAATTCCATTTCAGGGAGGTTGACAGATAAATCCACCCACCAAAACACCTGCAAGTTAAAAGACCTTGCTTTGAACCAAAACGCACCTGTCCCTTCAGGCAGGCCTGGGCTCTCATTTTGTCCTGCACACAAAATCTCCACCCCCGAACTTCTTACGGACGAGCCAGGTGCCCTGCTAGGCATTTCACACACCTTCTCATTTAATTCTTGAAACAAATTTATAAGGTAGGTACTATCCCCATTCTACAGACAAAGAAATAGCCAACCTCGTGACTGGAGATGTCACGCCAGTACTAGATTGTATTCTTTACACACACATCATCTCACCTAAACCCCACAGCAACCACAAAAGGCAGGCAGAATTATCTGCATCCAACAGAGCCGCTGAGTCTCTCAGACACTAAGTGACTCGCCTAGGCTCACAGAGCTGACATATAACCACTAATCATCCACTCACCTCCTCCTCAGGGGTTAGGTGCCGTTTGCTGTCGCTCACAGGGAAACCGCTGCCAAATTCTTTGGAATGGATGTCAGCCCCATACTCAACCGTCACATCTTCCTCAATGCTATTCACCAGCCGCCAGAACTCCTTCTCCACAAGTTCTGTGGGCACCATCTGGGAAACAGGGGTAGTGAATGACCGTGGCCCATCATATCCTAACCCCGCTGACCCAGGAGAGCTAAGACCATCAGACACCAACACCTACGACCCTAGCCCTGACACTACCCCAGCCCTCCATCACCTACGTGCACGGGCATGTTGAAGTAATCGGCTTTAAAGGAGTCAGCCATCTCGCCAAAGCTCTGCAGAGTGTATTCCCGGGTAGCCTGCTCAAAGCCAAAGGCTTCGGGGGGGCGCTTACACTCCTGAAACCCAAAGGAGAACATGTCACCAAGGCAGAGGCAAAGAGGTGGAGAAGCCTCAAAAGCAGAGCTGGAATATGGGTAGGAGCAGGGAGGGAAAATAGCCCTAGGTCTGTACTCAAGAGCCCAGAGGCAGGCTTCATTTTTAATAGCTCCACCTTTTCTTCTAGCACTTCAGCTTAATTAGTTTTTTAATTTCCCACATGCTTGCTACCATGCGTTTGCTCTTCTCTTCCTTTAGGACTTCACTATCTAAACCGCGGGCTCTGACTTAAATACGCTATCCTATGCTCTTCTGCCACCACTTTTTCTCTCAAGCTAAAGTATGAGTTCATACAGGGTGCTTAGGAAAGCTTTTTTATGCCCAGACTGGAACTACAGGCCTGGGAAATCAGCAGTGAATACTGTAGTGTCTGGGAGGATGGGAAGCAAAGGCACCAGCTTTTACAGAGCCAAACCCTACACTGTTCCTGTTCTTTAGGTTGTCTCTGAAGACTGGATGTGGGTCGACCTCACTTTGCACCTACATCCATGGTTTTAGATCACAGTTGTTATGTACCCCAGAGTCAGACACACACTCTTCTCCTGTCTGAAAAGAAATGTTAATTGGTCCGCTGGCCCACAACCACTTATAGAGCCAAGCAGAGCTGAGAGTCTTTGCTGTCTATAATACTGTTGGTATTCAAACTCCTCCGCAAAGGAATCTCCACCACTACCAAGCCCATTCATTATGCTCTGCCCTGCTCTCTTCCCTCATCTGTGTGTGTGTGTGTGTGTGTGTGCGCATATGTGCGCACATGCGCACCTGGTCTCTACAACCACCATTGCGTTCCTAAGATAAGGCTAGAGAGACTATCAACATCTGCTCTCCAGAAACCCAGAGAGAAATATAAATGCGCACTGAGAATTTGGATGAAGGTTAGAGGCTCATGAAACAGACCTGGCAGGCTTTCCAGGCTGCTTAGCCCTCACTGCTGCTTCAGCTGTTCTCCTCACTGCCCCTCTTGCACTAGGTACTTCCTCCCCACGGGCCCTTGCTTCTGCAGTCCCTCGGTTCCTCAGTCTAGACCTCCTGCCTACCTCTTCTAGTGAGAGTCTGCCTCACTGCAAACCAATGTAATTATCACAACAGAAGGAAAGCAAATAAATATTATACCCATATGATGGACCCCCTATAAGAAAAACAAACCATACCCATGGATAATAATATAGAAATTATTATAAAATAACGAATGAAAATACACAATTTAAGATCCCGAATTTGTTAAAGGTATATATATGCAACAACAAAAAGATGAGAAGAAAATATACCAGACTATTAACAATGGTTGTCTCTAGGTGGTGAGATGATAGGTAATTTGTCTATTTTCCAAGCTTTCTAAAAAAAACAAAGAATAAAAAACTTGGAAATCAAAAGAACAATTTTTTCTTCATATTCCTGAACTCTAAACCTCAATCCTGACACCTACCCTTAGTCATTTTCCTCTCCTCAGGACTTCTGCATTTCCGAGTTTCAAACACACCATTTAGCATTGCATTATAGTCTGTCTGATCAGGACTCTGACCTCCCCAGGCGGTCTGGGAGCTCCCAGAGGACACAAGCAAAGGCCAAGTCTCCTCCTCCTCCTCTTCCCAAAGCTCTGCCCAGACAAGCCCCATCGCATACAGAGCCCAAAACATACAACTGTGGCTGAGCCAGGAGGTTGCCCTCAGTAAAGTCAGGTGAAGGAGGACAAGGATACCCTATAAGGCAGGCACGGGTTGTGGTTAGGGAAGGCCTTACCGCCATGACACACTTTGGGCACCGCCAGACGCCCTTGGGAATCTCAGGCAGAGGAGGCAGTAGGCAAAAGATATGGTAGTTGTCATCACAGCCGTCACACAGCAGGAGTTTGTCATCCTCATCCCCTCGGGAACACATCCGACATACATATGACTCGATCTGCCAGGGGAGGGAGGCAACAGTTAGCCACCGAAGCCCTGTCCAGCATTCACACAGCAGACGCCTCCAGAAAGGACCCCGGCCCACAGAGCTTTCCGTTAGGAACCCACAGTGCCCGCGTGCTGCTGGATCACTATCGGCCCTGTACAGGCTGGTCATGCTAGGTCGGGAGTCTACCTGCATGCACGCACCATCTCCCCAAATAAGCTGGTAGAACTGTGAAAGCAGAGTCTTTATCATTCAGTCTTGAATTCCCCATTCTTATTCATTCAATAAACACTTATGGAACACCGATGTGTTCTACAGTGTAATGGACTCTGCAGGACAGTGATGAATGTCATCATGGCACCTGCCTTCTATAGGCATAAGTACGCCAGAGATACGCGTTCATAAAAATTAACAGGTAGTGCAGAAACTACCAATAGTGGCCCGTAATGGGTACTAAGGGACCCTAGAAAAGAAAGCACACGAATCAGCTGGAGATAAGGAGGGACAATGTTAAGAAGGACTCCACTGAAAAGGCAACACTTGAAACTGAAACCTGAAAGCAAACTGTAAGGGGACAGGAGTGCGTGGGGAAACTCTTCCGGGCAGAAGGAACAGCATGTGCAAAGGATGGGAGCGAAAGGATCATGGCACGTCGAGGAAACAATGAACACACCTACAAGTAGTTCAGTGGGGCTACAGCAGAGGAGTGAAGGGGGTAGTGCTGGGGAATGAGGCTGGAGGTCAGCAGGGGCTGCATCATGAATGGTAATGAGCAGCTTAGCCTTCATCCTGAAACAATGAGGAAGAAGGGAGTTTCCTTCTTCAGACCCTTAGTCTCCTCTGGGCTCCTTCTGAACTTCATGCTGACAGTTTTCGATCACCTTTCCCTTTCTTGTTCTCTGTTCCATGTGAGCTGGCCTGAGGGTAGGGCACACCGGGCCCACTTTTCTGCCTAATGCAACCTAGCCCAGTGCCATGCTGGGGAAATGCTTGTTGAAGGGAAGAGAGGCAAAGCATTAGGAAGTCAGGGCTGGGTCCTTACAAACTGGGCATTGCTGTGGTTCCTCCGCAGCCTCATGGTCATCTTGGTGCAGGGCTCTGGGCTGTGACTTAGCTCCTCCTTGCTGTCCAGGAAGGTCTTGGGTGAGGTCGATTCCACCTTCATGTCCCCGCTTGACTCCTCCTTCACCACTACGGTAGGGGGACACTCAGGCCCTTCCTTATCTGGGAGAGAGCAGAACAGCTCTAAAGCACAGGTCTGGAACAATCGGGGCCCCACCTCCTCTCCCCAGGCGAGGCCATCCTTCACACTGCTCCAGCCTTTCAGGCCTCACCTTTCTTCCGCAGGGTCTTATCCTTGGCCATGAGGCCCAGGCCCATCATCTTGGGGCCTGCCCCATAGATCTGTAGCTTCTTCAGCTCTGGATTCTTTTCAATGTCTTCCTCCGTGGGTTCCGGCTAGAAGAAAGAAAGAAATGAATCAAGGCTGCTACCTGGGGCAGACCGCCCCATCCTAACAGAACAACAGCTTAGAGTGTATATCACCTGAGCTTACGCCAGGGGTTGAAGCATGGACGGGCCAGGGCAAGAATTCAGAGCTGCTTTCTGGATGCTGGGGGTAAGTGAACTCCCTCCTCAGCCCTCTCTTGGAAATGAATTGAGACACTATCCCAATTTTCCCAACTCTAAAATTGAGAATATTAACTCCTACCTTAAAATTACAAGCGGGTCTGGGGATTACATAAAGAAATCTAACAGTATTTGGTACTACCAATAAACGGCAGTGACTAATATGATCTGCTAAATTACATGCTTTGGTGAGTCCAGGGACAGTGTCTATCTTGTTCTCTGTTGTATTCCCAGTGCCTAGAAGAATGCCTGGCATGTAAGCTTCTGCCTGAAGCTAGTATCTAGGTGTAAGGAGAAAGAGGAGCTCTGCCCCCTATGAGCAGAGTGAGTCAGAAAAAGAACAAGGCAGGCAAGGAGGGAACATACAGAGAAGATGAAAAGATGCTATATGGACAGCTTTTTCCGCCATCTTGAAGCCTGTGGAGCCTGCTGGTACAGGACTTCTACAACGACAAAGATGTTTGGAAGGCTACAGTCCAAGGCCATTTTTGCTGGCTATAAACGGGGTCTCCGGAGCCAGAGGGAGCACACAGCTCTTCTTAAAACTGAAGGTGTTCATGCTCAAGATGAAACTGAATTCTAGCTAGGCAAAGGATGTGCTTATGTGTACAGAGCAAAGAACACCACAGTGACTCCTGGTGATAAACCAAACAAAACCAGCATAATCTGGGGAAAGGGAATTCATGCTCGTGGAAACAGTGGCATGGTTCATGCTCAACTCCGAAGCAATCTTCCTGCTAAGGCCACTGGACACAGAATCCATGTAATGCTGTACCCCTCAAGGACTTAAACTTATTGAAAAGTAAGTAACAGCCCTGACTGGTGTGGCTCTGTTGTTTGGGGGTCCTCTGGCAAAGCGAAGAATTCCCGCTTGGGGCACATGGTTGGGTTGCAGGTTCGTTCAGACCCTGGTCAAAACGCAAAGGGGAGCCAACCGATGAATGTTTCTCTCACAGGTCAATGGTTCTCATCCTCTTTTTCTCCCTCCCTTCCCTCTAAAATAAGTAAATAAAATCTATTTTAAAGAGTTAAAAAAAAAAAAAGATGCTGCATGGACAGATCAAGACCCAGCTCAGAGGCTCAGTGGAGCGTGGAGGGAAGAACAAGAGTGAATTCAGAGAGGCCCACCACTATTCAGAACTAGAGAACTGAGGGAAGTGAGAGTGGAGCAGGTAACAGAGCCCTGGCCGGAGGGAGGGAGAGGACTCTCTCCACCCCAAAGCTCTAAGTTGGGAGAAGGGAAGTACTCACATCAGGCTGTAGTCTCTTGGCCCGCCGGCCATAGCTGTTGAACTTGGAAGGCTGCACAGACTGTCGAAGGGGGATGCTGTGGGGTTTGTATTCCTTGTCCTTCTCCTCATTATCAAAGGGACGTGTGTTACACTGCTGAGAATAAATAAGGGGTAGAGGTCAGGGAGTGGAGTCCCAGCCCCCAACAGCAAGGACTTCTCTTACCCTCACCCAGTGGCAACCAAAGCTGTGGCTGCACCTCGCTGACCTGCACCAATAGACCCTGCTCAACTGGTCCTCGCCACCGGTAACGGCACACACTCTGGGGATTCTGCTCACTCCTTTGTTTATGCCATTCCTCCTTAAAACCACCTCCCCACAGTTATCTCCCCAACTAAATCAGACTCTATCTCTTCCCAGGCCTCTCCAACCCAAAAGGTCTCACCCTCCTCTGAGTTCCTCTATCAGTTAAAACCTTGTCACATAACAGACAGTCAGCTGGTCATGCTAAGAACTCCAGGATCTCTGACCCTGGGCAGTATAGGGAGAGAATGAGCACTGCTAGAAGACGGTGGAGCCTAGCTCCCAGGTCTCTAGTTCACGGAACCAAATTCATTCAGAGCAAGTGTGCAAATCTGTGTCTGGGAGAGGAAGCCTCCTTCCACCCCGGCCTGGCATCCTTACCACCAGGTTGGCTCCAGACTGGTACATCTCATAGGGGTAAACGATGCGTTCATAGTGGGAGCGTAGCAGGGAGCCAATGTTTTTGCCTGGTGGGTAGTTGAGGCGCTGGGCCACCCGGGCCCACCGACGGTCCTTGCAGATGGCTTCATAGCCACCTTCCTCCACCACGATCTGCAAGGACAAGCAGGAAGGGACGTGGATGTGCTGTGTATGTCCATGAGGGAGTAGGCCTGAAGAAAGGGCAATGAGGACAACTCCGGCCCCTCACTGCACTGGGCGCTACCCCTCCTCCTACCACCAACACGAAGACTCAAATTGCAGCAAGAGATGCCCAGAAGTTCTGATGACAGCGTCTGTGCTACCAGGCTGTGCCCCTTCCATTGCAGCCTAGAGATCCAATATCCAAACCAAGGGAACCTCCAGAATATCAAGGATACTAACGTGTGGGATGGGAAGGAGTTTAAGAAAAACCTGTTCTTACTTTGCTGAGGCTGTAAAGGTCCAAGATCCGCCGTTCGACATTGGGAATCTTTAAGGAGGAGCCCTGGATTTCCCAGAATTTGGCAATCTGGTCCAAGTAGTTCAGTTTCACTCTCGTCTGGGCCTAGAAAAGAAATGGTTCAAAGAGGCTGACCCTTCCACTTGACTCTGGTCTTCTGGCCTAATCTTAGGGGAGGAGAAAGGGTACAGAGCAGACCACTACCCAGGGCCTCTCCCAATGAACGGGGTCTAAAGCTCTAGGCAGTGGTTAGCCCACCTTGCTCTCATCTCTGCCACCTTCTAGTCAATCGGATAAGCCCAAGGTCCCGAAACAGAGAGGGCTGGGTCACAACGGCCGAAGCTTTACATATACTCTTTCTCGATCTACCTGACAGGGCTGGATGAGCGGCATCATCTCTTTTACAGAGAACCTCTGTTTCCTCAAGTCATACAGCAGGTACCCAGAGATCTGAATGTTAGTACAATACAATGATATCATTATATAACACTATAATATATAATATAACGTAATAAATGCTGCTACGTCAGCAATCACATTACAATGTACAAATGCATCAAAGTAATATGCGTTATGTATACACATTACACAATGTTACATGTCCAATTTATGCAACTTAAAAAAAAGAGAGACGGTGATCTGAATGTCAAGATCTGAATGTCAAATAACAAGTTTCAGCTTTTCATCTGCTACTGATATGCTGATTAGCCTCCAGGAAATCAGTTTTACTCTCTGGATCCTCATTTTCTAATTATAAAAGGGAAATAAATAAGTGCCCAGTCCATCTACCCCAGAAGGGTGGACTTAGGAGAGGAACAATGAAGGTCCTCTGGAAATTCCAGAATTTCATCTAAGTTCTAGGCATGTTTCAGAGAATGAAGGCTCCGAAAGAGCACATTCATTTCTTCTTATGTTCCACGGCAGCTGGAGGGTGAGAGTGCATGCTACAGACAGAATGGTCTAAAGAACTGAGACATGGTGTGCTACAGTGGCACTGGCACCTGGCAAACCAGGACCCAATGTGGGCCAAAGGTCCTAGGAATAAAGTACGTTATCATGCTTCCCTGAAATCTCAGTGACCTAAGTCTATGGCCACCTCGCCCTGGTCAGAGGGCATGATTCTAGGGAGACCTAGATAAGTCACTACTATTTACTACCTTGCTCTGACCCTATTAGGGGAAACAGGGACAGGTCTATTTCATAGATGAGGAAAACTTAAGATCTATTTGTGGAAAGAAACCACCTACGGCTCCTTAGATGTCAGAACCCCTCAGGGGCCAGGAGCTCTACTCCCTCCATCTCAGCCCCTTAGATTTCTAACCCCGGCCTCATCCCTGCTCCTACCCCTCATTAGACAGCACTATCTTTCTAGAAAACCTGCCCCTGTCCCATATTAGATGCCACCTTACTCTAGTTGTACCCTACAGATCTGGTCAGATCCATTTCTCTTAAGAAACTTGTACTCCTTACAGGAGATGATTTTTGCCCTGATCCAAACAGCACCTAGGTTGACCCTAGCACACTGGTTCTCAATGAGAGGCAATTTTGTCCCCAGGGACGTACAGCAATGCCTGGAGATGGTTTTGGTTGCCATAATTAGGAAAGGGTACTACTAGCATCAATGAGTAGGAGTCAGGGATACTGATAAGCATCTTGCAATGCACAGGACAGCCTTCCATGACAAAATATTATCTGGGCCAAAATGTCAATAGTGCCAAGGCTAAGGAACTACGGTCTAGGAGACAAGAAAGCTTTTAGGTCATGAGTATTGAGTTGAGTCTAATATCCCCTCAGGACATTTGGTAAGGCTTGTGGACACATAATAATGAGGGTGAGGGGTGGTACCATATTTCTAACCTACATGTTCCATGGGAAACTCCAGGATGTTATCTGGAACTGACTTCTGGGCACCCATTCTCACTTACCCCAGGGACAGTCTAAAACCCTCAGTGGAAAACCTCATCTACCCACCTGAAGGACCTGGACCTCCTGTAAAGAACAAAAGGGAGCAGGAAAAGCCTACCTGCCGGGCCCCCTGCCCAAATCTGTAACATTCCAGCCTCCCTACAGACAAGTTTTTGTGTTGTTTCCACCCATTCGCCTCATCAAGCACCATGGAAAGAAGATAGGAAGCACAGGGCTGTGCGGATGAATTAGATAATGAGGCCACATTCAGGTGGCCAAGCAAGAAAGGTCTCAGCCAGCCCCATACTTCCCTTTAGTTGAGCCAGCTAGGGTAGGTTAGTTGACAGGAGATCTACAGAAGTAGCAAACCTTTATGAGAAAGGGACACCCCCAGCCTTTGGGCTACCAGATCAGAAATGCTAAATGCCTGTGCTGTGCTCTTGGTTACATTCAGAGCCCTAAAGTTTCCTCCACGCCCTCCACACAACTTTGCAGAAGAGAGAATGAAGGCCTAGTCAGTAAAGTATCTTAGCCAGAGAAGGTATGAGGGAAGTGGGGTCAGAGCTCAGGTATCCATTCTCCCAACCCCACCACCAGCTATTAGTCTTCTCACCTCTAGTTCATTCAGCCTCTGGATTCGGGGAGTAAATCTGAAGTTGTCCACTTCTACAGCAAAGGGTGGCTGCCAGTCCTGAGGGGGTGCAAAAGGGAAAGGGAGTTGGGTTATTCCAGCACAGTGGGAGACCAGAGGAGACCAAAAGCAGCTCAACGCCCTATTCACACCTTCCCAGACCTTTAGCCGCCCCAGGCCTTTCAACCTGGCAAACACCCAATCCACCACACCACACACAGAATTCACAACAGGGCCTTAGCAGCACCTCAGGTCCACACCCAGTGCCCCATGGACAGGCCTTGGGAAACTTCTCCCAAATCCCTCCCAACAGTGCAGTGTGCCAGGATTTCAAGAAATAGAGAGATGGGGCCCAAAACATTTGACCCCAAACTTTCCCTACAGCCACATTAACCCTTCACCCCCTGGGCATGTGCTGTAGGGCACACGGTCTGAAAGTACTGGAAAGCACAGAGGACTGGAGTCAGAAGACCTGGGTTCATGTTCTAGCTCCACTATTTACTAGCTACAGGATTTTATCTTTCTCCACGTATTTTCGCACCTATAAGGCAGGAATATGAACTCTTGCCCTGGCTTCATCACAAAACCAATATAGAAAATTAGGCTGGTTTTCAAATGAAAATGTTATTCAAAGGTGCCACCATTAAGACTTGACATCTAGCCCTGGCCAGTGTGGCTTGGTTGGAACATTGTCCCATACACTGAAAGGTCACGGGATCAATCCCCAGTCAGGGCACATACCTAGGCTGCAGGTTTGGTCCCTGGTCGGGGCACATACAGGAAGCAAGTGATCGATGTTTCTCCTATCAATGTTTCTCTTTCTTTTCTTTCCTTTCTCCCCACCCCCCTTTTCTCTAAAATCAATAAATGTATCCTCAGGTAAAGATTAAAACAAAACAAAACAAAAACAAAACTTGACAGCTAAGGCTGACCCCACCACGCAATCCACATGCAGGGGGATCAGCTGATTCTGGCAGGATTTAAAGGTTTGGGCCTTCATGTCTGTTCTCTCAGCTTAAAGGGCCTGGGACACACACTGCAAGGAACAGGGAATGAGAATCCGCATCACTGACCTAGCAGGCTCCTTGGGTGCTCTCTGAAACACCTGCCTGGTACAGGAAGAAGCAGGGGAGAAAGCCCCAGGGGTGAGCAGGAGGTGTAAGTACAGGGATGTTCAACTATGGTGGCTGAGAGAGGGAGGTTTTAGGGAGGAGAAGGGAAGTCAGAGAAAGGTAATAAAAGTGAGCAAGGCTCTGTCCTGCCAAGTTGGAGCTTGTTGTGTCCTGCCCAAAAGAGTGGCTGTGGAGAACCCGCTCCCCAATGCCCTCCCATACAGTCCTCTCCTCCCCAAAGCCCTGGCTCCTGCCTGGGTGGTCAGAAGAATCTACAGTGGCCTAGACCAATGCCCTCATTTTACAAGTGGGAAAGAAATGTGATTTCTCCAAAATCATATACTGAGTTAGTGGCAGACCCAAGACTAGAACCTATGCCTTGTGACTGCTAGTTCAAGGCTTTTGCACTCCACCAGGTTACCAGTGTTCATATACACATGCAGACATATATGGAAGGGGGAGGGACAGTAAAAGAAAACAAAAAGATGTTGGCCTCTTCTGCATGCACATTTTTAGAAAAGGGGCCAGAGCAGTCTTACTTGCAACCACGCATACTCCCTCTACTCCCCAAGCAGGTAGCAACACCTGGGGCTCACTGAAGCAAGGGGGAAAAAAAGACTAAAACATTATGGCTGAAGCCCAGACAAACTCCCCAGTGCCCTTGTCTCTCATTAGTAGGGCATTTCCCTCAGCACAGGTAACCCGGGTAGAAGGGTGCTCAAACCCCAAACTCCAGGCACCCTTCTTTTCTGCTGAATCAAGTTCTAGATAAGAATAAGCACAGCATCAAGCAAACTGACAGGAAACGGTAGAACCGAAATCCTAGAGCAGGAGCTGTGGGTGCAACAGATAGCTGGGGGAGGTCCAGCGAACTGCCCAGCCTGGCTCTTCCTGGGACCTATGAGCTCCCTCATCCTACCTTCAGTCCCATACCTCTGTATGCCAAACACTCGGTAAGTCAGTACTGTAAGGATGGTGCTAAAACAGTTGGCTACCTGATGCAAAACGCAAGGCCCTTTCGAGCTCCCTGGGTCTGCTCCACGGTACCAACACGCTCCTCCAACCCATCTTCCCCAGGAGTAGTTAGTTACCTGTCTAGCAATTCAGAACCCCAATCATCCTTCCTCAGGCAAACTTCTATTCCCAGGTACCCACCCATACACAGGTTCCCACCCTGGGCCCGAGCACCACTTGGGTGAGTGCTTCAAATTCCAGCCAGAAGGCTTGGCTGCCGAGGCAGCCTAGGAGAAGCCCTACGGGAGGGAAAAAACAACAAAACCAGAGAACCAGATCTCCTGAACTGGAGAGAAGGACACTGTTGAGGTAGAGAGAAGCATAACAAAGGACAGCTCCCCGCATGTCACATACACACTAAGGACATGTCATTTTTCCCCTTCCGGGTCTCCCTCCCCCGAGGAAGAGTAACAACACCTGCACAAGGCCAGGCTGCCCAGATAAATCCAAGACAGAAAAATGAAAATTCACGCCCTAACTACTGCGTGTCAGATGCTGCCTCCTTTGAGGCTGCCCAGGACTCCCACTTCTCCTTTCTGCTGGCCTTCCTGACCTTTCCCTACCCGCTGCCACTCCCTCGCCATGGACAAGGATACCTCAGAGATCTGTGGCCAGGCTTCAACAAGGAAGAAATTAGCTTACCCAACACCTCCCAGAGGATCCATTTGAAACCAGCCTAGATCTGTGGCAGAGCACCAGAAAGCGCCAAGTTGAATAAGAAGGCCTGTGGTGCCCTCCTCAGGTGGCAGTGAGGCTTCCCAACCCGTTTCAGCCAGAGGCACCTACTAAAAAACAGCCTATTCCAGACAAACTCAATTCCTGCCCTCAGAATCCCAAGTGGTGACTGAACACACATATCATTATTTCTCCTCCATGCCAGCCTATCCTAGCCCTTGGGGGACTTCTCCTGGCCTGAAGCCAGGCCTAGGAGCAAAGATATGCCCTTTGTCATTGACCTCTGGGAATCAATTGTTCCAAAGAAGGCAGACTTCCATAGTGCCATTCTGTTTCCGAGAGTCCAAGAATATCCTATCCTCTGGGACCTCCTACATCCTGGGACAGGGCAGAGCAGAAATCCTCTCGGGGCACATACCCCACCCCCCAAGCCAACTGGTCCAAGCCTCTCCACAGAAGCCATGTCTGGGGAGGGGTGATGTGCAGGAAAGGCCCAGATACTGTCTTCAACTAGGGGAAGAAGGGGCCAAGGAGGGTGGGGGGCCTGGGTGGAGGAGGGCAAAGGGGGAAAAATTGGGACAACTATAATAGAACAATAAAAATTTTTTAAAAAGGAAAGGAGGAGACAATTCCCTGAACCCATCTCAGGGGAGCCAAACAGAGCACTACCCCTAAGACTGATTTCCTATCTGGTCTACGGGGCTAGGATATCATCATAGATGGATTGGTCTGGCAGGGTGTGAGTAAATGAGTCAACTCACACAGGAGCAAACCAATGACTACATCAAACACCTTCACAGTCACAATAATTACCACTTATCTAGTGCCTACTACACACAGACGCTACCTAGTTTAATTGAATTTTTGAAATAACTACTCAGGGGATTCATTTCACAGGCTTGGAGATATTACGTTACTTGTCCAAGGTCACACAGCTGGGAAGCTGCAAAGTGGGATTTTGAACTCAGGTCTGTCCCCCTTCAGAGCTGTGATCGCCCACTACAACACACCGCCTGCCCTAAGAGAAGTGATGGCAGTAGACAGGAGAAAGGCCTTATTTAGTGCAGCCTTGACCTGGGTGGTCCGGGGTAACTAAGAGATATGCGTGTCCCTATCTGTGAGCTCTCCCCAGCCCACTAGGATCCCTGCCAGGACCCTTACCAGGGATGATTCTGAAAGGTGAGGTAGGGGTGGGGGGTGGGTTTCTGAGCCAGGTCACTTGGGGGCCTCACATCACGAAGACCCCTGGCCCCCAGCATCCTTTCTCCGACCTGCGTCGCACCCACAACGGCCCCAGGCACCCCATTTCCCCACATCTCGAGATGCCCTGGCCCAAGACTCCCCCGCCGGCTACCCTAGTTTCTCATTCCCGGCCTCGCCGCCCGGCCTTACCGCGGGTGGGCGGATCTTGCAAATGCCGGACTTCTCGGCGATGGGCCTGATTTTCGCGATGTAGCCAAGAGGGTCTCGGAACTCGGCCCAGCTAGGTTCGAACACCGGGCACTCCGGCGGCGGTAGGAAGTCGTCAGACCCCGGCTCCATGGTGGACCCTAGGACTGGAGGGCTCGGACAGCCCTTAAGGACTCATGGCGGATGCCGCCGTATGAAACCGAGGCACTGCTCGGAGAGTAGGCCCTAAGCGGGGCGGCCGCCGCCCGCCGAGGGCTAAGGGGGCGTGTTGAGTGCCGCGCTCTGAGAGGCTCAGGCTGACGCTACTGCTGCCGCCTCTTAATCCCGCTCCGTTCCTTCCAAACTCTGCCGCTGCCTCCCAACTCCTGCAGCTTTCACCACTACAGTTACCTCCCAACCGCCGCGGCCTTCATCGCCGCCGCCGCCGCCATCTTGGTTTGTCAGCGTCCTCCCCCCTCCCCACACCACAACAAACCGGATCCCTCCGCGGGTTGTCCCTCCGAGCCTGGTATATTTTGTGTGAGGCCAAGCCCCAGGAAGCATTCACCCCGTGAGGACTGAGCAGAAACGGCAGGCGTGGGTTTCTTATTTGGAAGCTGGAACTCAAAAGGAGCTCCCAGACAGAAATCAAATAGTCCGCTTCAGCGGCGGAGGAGCAAAATTGTAATTAAGTTGCCGGATCCTTTTTCCGGATGGACCAGCGGTGCACGTTTAAAGGCCAGTGGTGCGCATGCGCGTTATGAAGACAGACCGGAAGAGGAGCACGGGTTGGTGGGCGTTAGGCGAAACTGGCACCCTCCCCCTCCCTTGATGACCTCAGTCCTGGCTGAAGCCCCGCCCCAACATTCTCTCATCTAGGGTCTTTCCGTTGTGGGCAATTGCAAGCCAACCATTCTGCTTTGGAGCTTTGAAAGGAGGAAGGCAAGAGGCTGCTCACTGCCCGGGGATTATGGATTTTTAGAATTAGGGGACCCAATGAAAAGAAGAATACTTATTTCGTCCAAGGTTCTGTGTGGAGGCCTCTCAAAGATGGGGCTTCCATTCTTAACCCCCAAAGAGTCATTGTGAATCAGCATTTTAGTGAACACTTTCAATTGTTCTGTATGCATTTTTATTGTGTGCACATTTGTGGCATGTACTCCTACAAAATAAGCCTGAGTGTATCTATTTTAAAAACAATTGGATATTTAGCAACAGCTTATTTATCTATTGCCTATCAGTTCCTCCCATGTGAAACACTTTGCGCATTTGTGAGCTCACAGTGGACTTAGCAAACATCTGTGTGCATGGATTGTACTTATTGTGTATAACCCATCATATACTTTTGAGTACCTACTATATGTACATCTACTCCTATTGTGTACATGTTCATCGAGCATAGGTTTATCGCAACTACTTGGAGTAGCAAACCAGTCCTTTGCTCATACATTAGGCATCTGCTGCATTTGAGGATCATCTTTGTTATTCACTAGTTGTAGGCCTACTGCATACAGTTTGAACACCTGCTGTGCACATATTACAATACTTGTATACATGGCTGATTAAGTGCTTATTTTGTGTTGCCCTATCAGATTGGATTCCTTAAGGCAGGGACAATGTGGCTTCATACATCCTAAACACTTGTCATGGTAAATAGTAAATTAATGTTGAGTAAATGAAAGAAAAATGAATGTGTATTTTTGAGCAGCCTTAGTAATACCGACTGAGAATAATATAAACTCTTTGCAAACATTTTCTGTGTATACTGTAGTAAGCATTTGCTATATGCTTGAATATGTTTGAAGAGGGTAGGGAGTGTCATTCCTTCATTCAGTTAATTGTTCCTAATCACATACGGTGTCCCAGTTAGAGACATCATTCTGCCTGCTTCGGGACTGAGCTAAGGACACTCTATCTGCGGGAGCAGGGCACACTGGTAGGAGCTTACGATCTGGGGTCAGACAGGTCAGACTTCTAGTTCCACCAGCTCTCTGCAATTTTCTAATTATACAACCTTGGGCAAGTCCTAACCTCTGCAACAAATGGGGATTATAATACCTACCTTGCAGGACTGCTGTATGGTATCTGGCACATAGAAGGCCCTTGGTATCAACTGTTAATTTTATTTCTGAGAGTCAACAACCAATATGTCAAATCTCATTGAGAATCTCTTTTGTTCTAGGCATTGTGCCTAGTGATTTCATTTTTTTTTTCACCTGAATCCTTAGATTACCTTAAATGTCTGGAGTCTTTATCCTCACTTCATTTGTGAAGAAACTTGTCCTGAGTACTACAAATAGTAAGTGACATCTTTCTAGTTTTCTAGGTGTCAGGAGAAAACTCAGTGCCTTTCCACCAGGAACACAGGTGAATGAACCAAATGAACAACTGTCTGGATGGGAAACAGAAAGCTAGGCAAGGTGATGCTAATAACAGCAAAATCACTAGCCTCTCATATGTGTAGGAATCGAACAGTCCACACAGCTCTTTCAGACCAGTTATCTTCCTTAATCTTTGCAACAATCTTGGGAAAGATGTAGGTTCATTTACCCACTTTGTAGATGAGGAACTATGTTCCAGGAAGATTGAACAATTTGCCTACTGTTACGCAGGAAGTTGCTGATTCTCGGTCCAATACTCTTCCTGTCATTTGCTCTGATCAGGAATACAACTGGGCAGGAGAAGGGTGAGGAGAATGAAGAAGGTGGGAGTTATAGATTTTTATTTTTTTTCAATGAGTGATAAACCACTGCTGTTATAATTCATTTAGAATTATTATTATTATTTCCAAAACCTAGGCTGAAGGAAATTCGGCCTTCCCATCTGGAGGCAGCTCAGTGAAGGACAAAGAGCATGCACGAATCAGGAGTTAGGAGTCCAGGTTTGATCCAATTCATTCATTTACAAATATTTATTAAATTCGTACTATGCACCAGGCATTTTTCTGGGCCCTGGGAATATAATGGTGACCAGGACAGTCATGGTCCCTGCTTTCCTGAAGCTGATATTCATCTACTGAGATCTGCCAACTACCTCACCTCCCTGAGCCTTGATTTTTTCATTTATCCAATGAGGCACTATAATCTCTCCCTCGCGGGATAGTTATGAAGATTAGAGATAATGATGACTGACATTCATATAGGACCAGGTGCTATGAAATAGGTATTGTTATCCATATGTTACAGATGAGGAGACTGAAGCATTGGGGAGTGTAAGCTTACCCAAGTCACATGGCTAGTAAGCGGCAGAGCCATAATTCAAACCCATCTGTCTGAGAGCCATACAATTCTGCCCATAAAAGTCTCAGATGGTGCTCCTTCCCCAACACACAATAAGGTGCTCAGGAAAGGAATTCCTTTTCCAAGCCTTAGGTCTTGCTGAGGACCAACCCCAGTCTGGGTACTGCAGGGTTAAGAACTGAGAAGCACCAGGGAGCTCACCTTGGACCAGGGGCTGGCAAGCCCCTGGGAGAGAGGGTCTGGCCAGGAGCTGGTGCAGAGCTGTCATTAGAAAGCTTGGTGGGCTCTTGACCACACTCACCCCATCCGTGTTTTCTGGATGAACTGGATGAATGTGACTTTGTGCCTCACTTTTTTCATTTGTAAAATAGGTTCCGTTTCAGTTCTGAAGTAGGTGTGAGCTGTGAGTTCTGAGTCCTAAAGAGCTCTGGAATCCATCCCCTCCTGGCACAGCATTTTCTAATTTTCTACCCCTGTGAGCACCATTTACTATCTACTATCTCTCGCCTGTACTGAAGGAGCCACCTCAAGGTGTCAAGGTATCTGTGTGAACTCATGGATGTATATAATGCAGAGAGATAGAGAGTGAAATATAGATGTATATTACACGCTTAATACATACATATAAAAATAAAATATTCAAAATAATAATAATTCTAAATGAATTATAATAGCAGTGGATTATCACTCATTGGAAAAAAATCCATAACTCCACATTGGTATAAATAAATGATGGAAAAGAGAAAGCTCTTTCTTAAAGGAACAATGGAGTTAGAAAATCATCAATAGATGCTCAAACATTTTTCAAATGAAAAAGCCAGCTCTTAAGGCAGCCATAACACCTAGTGCCCAAGTCCTGGTTCCTAAGTGCCACCGTCAATCCAAAAGAACCAGGATTTCTTGAGAGAAAAAAAAGGTTGATGCCAGGCCTGGGGCAGAGAAAGTGTAAGATGGGCCTGGAGCATCTTGTGGTTCCAGAAAACAAGTGTTCAAAGAAAGATGGGGACGTGACAAAAGGGCACAGGAACCAGCTTGGAGTGCCTCTGGATGGCCAAACGTGAGGCATATGAACATCAAAATAAAGAATGATATTACTGGGTTATATATAACCCATTGACTAAAATAGGCAACCATGAGTCCATGAGGATATAAATAAATAAATGTAGGGGAGGGCAGAGCTCTCCCTTAGAGTGGCAAACCAACTAATAGAAGTCAAAAGAATGATGGCATTTGAAAATCACTATTTGACTGCCTGGAGAATCATCAGTGAATGCTAAAACTGGTGGGTGAAAATTTGAGGAGTAATAGAATATTTATATTATTTCAATGCATCTCTCCACAAGATACTCATTAATTACAAAGGGAAAAAATAGTCACTTTACAGTGGAGACACTATGTGGCCTCATGTATCACCTGGTCTTGCTTTAGCTCCTACTGAAGTCTGGGTGAAAAAACCTGTGGTAACAGAGGAATGAAGATACATGGACTGCCCACCTTCATGCCGTCACCCCTGGGTTGCCCTCTCCTGTTCCTTTCTCACACATTGCAGACTCCCAAACCTCCATGCCTTTTCATACGTGGTTCTCTCTGACAAATGCCCTTCTTTACCGGGCCAATTCCTACTCACCCTTCAAGACTCAGTGAAAGGGGCAGTTTCAGAAACATTTCCCTGACTTACCCCCCCACACACCCCAAGTTGGGGTTTCCCCTTCTTTGCACCCCCATGCACACTGTGCTTACTTTTGGGTCTGTACTTATTATGGTGTATTGACATAGTCCCACCAGGCCATCCACTCCTTAAGGTCTCGTCCTGAACTGTCCAATATGGTAGCCACTGCCCACATGTGGCTACTTAAATTTAAATGTAAAAATTTGGTTCCTCAGTGGCGCTAGCCACATTTCAAGTAGACACATGTAGCTAAGGCTTATCGTATTGGATAGTACAGTTACAGGACATTTCCACCATCACAGAAAGACTATCGGACAGCACTGGTCTGGGACAAAGGTAAGAACTCTGTGAGATTCTAGGACCTTTGTCCTTTATTATGTGTTGTCCCTCCCCATCCACATTCCTAAAGAGACTGGCAGTAGAACCTTTGATATGAGGACAGCCAATAGGCTTCTTGGCTTCAGGACCTCAAAGAGGTGAGGAGCTGAACTAAGCCTCCACAGTCTGATCAGTGACCCTCCTGGGGAGACGGGGGGAGACGGGGCAGGAAGAGCCCAGTGCTGGGACTGCAATGAAGAGGAGAGGAGAACATCAGAAAGGGCTGAAGGAAGCATGAGGCTGTGCCAAAGGGGCCCAAAAGCTTGGTACACAGGAGCATCAATCAATAAATCAACCAAAGATAACTTACTCTAAGATTTAGCTTAAAAGAACTACTCGGTCATTCATTCAGATCATCCCAGTTTTAGTGCCCTCTGTGTTGTACCAAGGACTGTGCTGGGCAATGCTCTGGACAGAGATGGTTCAGACCGGTGTCGCTCTTGAACCACTTTATGTAGCCTAGTGGGGGAGACAGATAATGACGTGACCGAAAGCACATTCTCTGAGGGATGGATCCTTTAAGCCCATCTCACAAGAGTGAGAAAACTTTCATCAGGGGTGTTGAGGAGAGCACATCTGGCAGGGGACCAGCACAGGTAAAACATAGTTGACCCTCGAACAACGTGGGGGAGAGGGGTAAGGGTGCTGACCCACTGCAGATCAGAAATCCGCATATAAATGGGCCCGTGCAGTTCAAACCCGTGTTGTTCAAGGGTCAACTGGACTGAGTTTGGAAATTATACACAGGCCTTTTCAGGGAAGGAGTGGATGTCTAAAATGTGGGCGAGGAATGAGAGTTAGGACTACAGAAATAGGCTGGGGCCACATGGTGGAGAACCTCCAATGTCAAGGCAAGGAGTTCACACTTCTTTCTGTCGGTGGTTGGAAACAGCTGGCTATATGTCTGGCAGGAGGTAGGCGTTTCACATGCATCGATGAACAACTGCCCTGCAAGATTATTATGTCTACTTCACAGGTGAAAGATCAAGTTCTAAGGGGCTTGGGTGACTTGCTAAAGGCAACACAGTCAAATCTGTGACTGAGCCAGGATTTGAGTGCAAAAACTGAGCTCTGGGAAAACAAAACCAGCGTGAAACCAAAGGTAGGAGAAGAGGGGCACGGTCGAAGACAGGGCGGCTTGGTCTACCAGGGAAGAAGCAAAAGACTGCTGATTGGACTCAATTCCTGACTCTCTGGATCTAAGGTCTTCAAACGCTTAGGTCCGGTCCTCAAGGGGGCATTACATGCTTAGATGGCCCCAGCTGCTGTTTTTGCTTAAATGTGCACATGAAGAACAAAACAGCCATTGGTTGAAGATACTATAGAGCAGGGTCAGCCAATGGCCTTCTCACAGGCCATTCCAGACTCTAAAAAGGCACGAAAAATATTTACCGACTGCTGCTTCCAGGGACGCTGCTGTCCCTAACCGAGGGCCATTGCTTTGCCCTATTCCTCCTGGGCTCTGTCGAGGACTAGGACATAACCAGTGGTGCTGGAAATATGTCCATTTTATAGGGAGGCGGTTTGGGGGACTGGAAAGAAGTCAGGAACCCCCATCCTGACTTGCTCTGTGGCCTTGGGAAAGACCCTTCCCTTGTCTGGACCTGTCCCCCTCCTCTGTAAACTAAAGGGAATCCAGCTATTAGTTACCTAATGTTCTAAGTATATACGCAGAGCTCTTATAGTGTACCCAGCCCCTGGCTTCCTGGCCCAGGTCACCGCTCCCCTCAAGGACAGAAATGTGGCCAGCTGTGGGGAGGGGAGAGGACCCCAGGGCCAAGCCAGGCCAGCCACAGGAAGGGTAGGTATAGACGCCACAAGAGTAGAAGGAAGTATCCAGCCTGTGAACGGAAGAGAAGGGAACTAGCTCGCTGAGCACCTACCTACTCCACGCTGACTGCTTGACATTTGTTACCTGTGTGGCCATGGCTCATCACCCCAAGTTTTAAACTGAGGCCCTACTCAGAGAGGGTTTCTGTCCCAAGTGCAAAAATACCTAGCAAGGAAAAACCCCAGCATCTGAACTGGATCACCCCCACAGCTCAGAGCCTAGCTACTCTCTCATGCAGACCTTTAGTAAAACGAGATAGGCAAACCTCCCTCACCCTTACCTCCCACCCAATCAAAGCACCTTACCCACCCAGTTGCCTGAGCGTCTCCCAATAATGCCTCACCTCCCAGGGCTAAGGCCTCTCTCTCCACGGGCTCCACCATGGGGGAGGGGGCATAAGGAGGAGGCAGAGGCGGGAGGAGAGCACAAGGTCTTTTATGAGGCATCAAATATACATTCTTATATACAAGGAGGAAAAAAGACAATGCCTGAACCCCAGCTCCTCTGCATACAGCCCCTCCCGCTGCCACCCTCCCCTGTCCCCAGGCCCCACAGTGCCTGGTCCTTCATACAGCCAGGGTCTGTCTGTCTCTACTGTAGTCCATGGTGGAGAGAGGAGAGGGAGGCAGGAGCTGAGAAAGGAGCTGGAGATGCGGGTCCAGAAGAGGAGCTGGGGCTTGTAAAAAATATATTTATAATAAATAAACAGGGGTGTAACGGGGCTGGAGAGGCAGCGGAGATTTTGATGGACAGAAAGACTCAGGCATCCTGCTCCCAGTCCCCACTCTGATGGCTTCAATCTCTGCCTCAGGAAGGACATCTTGGGCTCACGGTGGCCCTCTGGAAGCCTCTCTCCCCAGGGCTGATGCTGGGCGCCCTGCCCCAGCGAGGTGTGTGCGGGTGATATCTGTAAAGTGCATTGTCTTCCGTTGTAGGTGGGGTAGGTGTAAGGGAATGGGGGGGGCATGCAATATGGGTGAGGGAGGGTAGTGCCCTCCTCATCCCAGACCTGAGCCCCCACCAAACCTGTCTGGACTTTGATCAGGACAAGAACGTTACAAGGAGAGGCAAGGTCCTGAAGCTGAAGAGGCCAGGGCTGGGGCATAGACTGGCTCTGGAGAGGAAGCACTGCCCCATCTGGGCGCAAGCATAGGTGGGGGCCCACCCACCTAGTGCGTGGACAGTCCATGTCCTCCAACAGGCGGAGAGACACATGGAGGGGTGTAGTCAGGCCCTGAGGTCAGAGAGAGGGCCAAGCCCTAAGGTTTGGCCACAACTCTACGGAGCTCCCTTCCAGCCCCACGTGGCCAGAGGCGCCCTGGGGAAGCCTTTGCCTTCACCCCTCCTGACGCCTGCCCTTCCCTACCAGCCAGAGCTGACAGGAAGCTCACACTGGTGGGGAGGTCTGAGGCCACCCAGCTAGACCTGGGTGTGGGGGAGGACGAAGAGAGGAAAAAAAGGACGAGGATCTCCAAAAGGCTCCCCCTAGAGCTCAAACCCTGTGTTCAGGTTTCAAGTGGCAAGGATCCTCGAATTTGGAAGGAAACCCTAGGGCGACTGTTGGGACTGGGGTGGGGGGTGGTCCCGAGGCAGGGAGGAAGTGGGGAGGAGGACATTTCTATGTGTACATATATTTTGGAAAAACTGAGGAAGCAGAGAGGGTACAAGGCCCCTCTCCTGTGGATTCCCCAGACCTCCCTGGGTCCCAGCTCACTCTTTCCATTCATCAGACCACAGTGCTGATCCGACTTGGCTTGGCCTTAGGGTTCGCAGAGGGTGGGTTGGCTGTGCCAGGGGGCCCAGAGGCGTGCAGTGGGCCATGGGGAGAAGTGGGTGGTAGGGGTGAGTGTGGGGTATGGGGTGAGGGCGGGGGC